>CM032625.1:32939229-33230108 GCA_019097785.1 Fraxinus excelsior | reverse complement strand
CACAAGAAACACATTCTGCCCTTGTTTGGTACACATTCTTTCAAAACTCATTTTCAACCCTACATTCTTCAATAAAATAATATTTTTCATTACATCAATAACTTTTCCTTACTTTTTAACCACATATTTCCCATCATATCACTATTTAAAATACATTCATTCCTCAATAATATTCATCAAACACACCCTTAACGAGATTTTTCTTGGCTCAGATATTTATGTTTAGTTTTTACCTAATGCAACTCAAACCTGCTGTGGTCCAAGCAGATTTCATTAAAGGATGGTACTTGTGCCAACTTGAGGTCTTGGAATGCAAGAAGGTTCCATGGCCAGATGCTTTAACTGAAAAGAAATACAGTATTGAAGATTGTGGTTGGCCTAGTAAAGACTTTGCATACGAATGTAAAATTGACCTTTTGACAGGTCGAACACATCAGGTATGTATTCTGTTCCCATCTATTGTGAAAGGGAAGCTGGAGCAAGGATGTGGCTTTTTAACACGTGCACAGACCCTACTCTTTGTCCATAGATAAATAAGCACTTCATGTTATAGAAAGATATTCTTTCTATGCTTTTCGTCCATCTTAATGACAATTTAGTTGAGTTTGATCACGGCTGTTCAGGGAATGACATGATCTCTCTCCACATAAGACATTTGACATTAATTTGCAACTCAAATTCCATCATTACAAGTGGCTTGAGTTCCAGAAGAGTGGAAAAGAAGCAACACATTGTTTCCTATGATACTTGAAATTATAAGAAGTGTTATGTCTGCTTCAGTTTCAAAATTTACTTTCTTTTGGTTGAAAGTTCTAGAGAAGGGGACAGGTAGAGAACACACAAACATTTGACTTAAGGAGCACTGTCAAATTTAATAAATAAAACATCAATGTATAAGAAAACCAATGTTATATTTGCTAAATTACTGGATTGAGTTTCAAAATTTACCTTCTTTTTTATTTGGTTGAACACCTTGTCCCTTTTCTATTAATAAATGCAACTGCTGTGATTATCTTTACCATGACATGATCTCATGATTGCAGATTCGGGCGCAATTGGCTGCTTTTGGTGCCCCATTAGTGGGCGACTCCATGTATATGCCAGCTGCAATTGCTGAGATGCACAAACCAGGGCTTAATCCATTTGGCAAGTACAAAAAAGGATATGCCACAGAGAATGATAAAGACCTGCACGTTGAAGAGTGGATTGCATGCCATGGAAAGGAACCTAGCGTTGCTATTGGTCTTCAGGCATGTCAGATTTCGTGGGACGAGGGAGAGCACATTTATGAGGCTAGATCTCCGTGGTGGAGGTAGATAAAGATTAGATGCATCGGCTTTACCAGAGTAATTGACAAAATTGATTATATTCTCTTGCTTAAGGTAGATCTCTTATCACTTTTATGTTGTCTTTATGCATCTGCAGTTAGCAATTTTCTCCTTTCATTTGCAATTCTTGTATACATTGGTGGAATCGCTAGTGTGTTTTTATAGTGAAACTGTAGGGAACACAGTAATTCCAGAGCAGGATCTCCTGCGAATATCATTCCGTTTGATGTCAAGATAAGGCAAATAATAATCGTGAGAATCAAGAGTTCGCACTAGGATAAAAAAAGTTAGATGACTTACCTAACTTAAATAGTTTCTTATTCTTTTAGATTTCTCTTCCTTTTTTCGCTAAACCTTTTTTTCAGCCAGGTGGGATTTTTTTTTATTTTTTTTTTGGTTGTGGGCTAGTTTTGGGAATATGTTCTACATGAACTTAAAATGTGTGAAATCTCACTGTAAGATAGTTTTTAGAGTAAGACAATGAAATCCAATCTAGCTTATGATCGTACTTGCTTTTGATATTTTCATGTTTTAATGGAATGAATCTCGGGTGTCAGTGTGGAAGTACATTTACAAAGTATTTTCTGAATTAAAGCATATTCTTCAAACAATAGGACACAAGCATGCCAAATATATATTTCCTTCTCCTTCCAAGAATCCTAAGAACAGCAATATTTACAGTCTCTAAATTAGAAATGTATGGAATTAGCTTTTGGCTTTGGGCTCGGCTCTAATGTGTTCTGTAATGAAAGTCTCTGTAACAAGTTGCCATTAACTTTGGAAATCTCTTTAAAGTGACCCAATCAGTGTGGTACGCCCAAACTGCTTACCGTATCCACTTGACCGCTCAAAGTTGTTGAGGAGGGACCAGACAAAGTTTCCCCTCACATCTGCTCCCTTCCTGTTCATTTAGTAAAGTACACAGATGAAAGGACGTGATGCAATGTCAATACTCAATTTTAGGCCTAAGTTTGTCATGTTTTGGAATTTCAAGTACTTGAAGAAATGGGCTAAACAAAGTGTATCATTTTATTATTGATCTATGTGTTGATAGACAAGAAATTTATTCATTGTTTGCTTTATGTACTACTGTGCATACCTCATGGCTGTTCACAGGGCATCTAGGTAGTTGGCCATGTACTTCAGATGCTGCTTGTCATTTATAGATTCTTCAATGATGGAACTCGAATTTCTGACCTTGCAATATCCTAAAATTCGCCTCATATTTGTCAATAAAATATCAAATAACTGAACTGCAGATATTAGTGGCGGTGAAGCTTATAAATCTGAAGCTTGAACCCTTCTCTTCCCCAGCCACAAATTAAAATTGGTGATTCTTATATTATATAAAAGGATAACATCCTGAAAATAATCAACAATTGAAGGAGAGAAGAACACAGAAATGGGGAATTATATTGTGCTTGTCTGCTGTACCATTTTCTAGTTTCTGTAATAATTATTGGTGTGTTGTTGAGTCTTTCTTTAAAATATGTGAACAGTTTCTCCATTCCTTGTGGATGAAACATGAAATAGGTCAGCAAAAGCTAGACACTTCAGTAATTATGCAAAGACCTAGTGCTGAAGCTATGGAGAATCGAAGATGGTAACAAACTTACAAGTTCCCCAATGGGAATGCCATCCATATCTGTTGTTTGTTTGGTGAAACCTTCAGTTCTTGATGTCCCTAGCAAGGTTTGAAAACATGGATGCAGAAGCCGGCATAATGTTTTAGGCTGATGAAATCCAATCCCTTTCGTAGTTTTGACAAATCACTCTGAAAATTCTGATAACTTGGATCCAAGAATGTTCCTCATTTCGCTTGTATATTTCCAAATGATTGGGTGCGAGAGTGGGCATGCATGTTCATTTTCTGAATGGTGACACACTCTTCATATCTCGATGTAATTGTCAAGTTGGATGCTATTATTAGTTTATTATTGTGGTTTTCTTTTCTCTCCTGTGTCTTTCGGCTTGTCATTTCATAATTTTGAAATGACTTACCCGTTTGAAATGGAAGCTTGGCTCTTTCTGCAGCTAGCTTGTCAGCACTGTATGGTAGTTCCTATATGGCCTCCCTGTTCTAAAATGTTGGCTTATGTCGCTCCTTCCTCGTCAAGAAAAAATTGTTGTGCAGTGCGAGATATCCTTTTTGTTTAATAACTGAAAACTTGTTGAAGTCTTGCTATGAAAAGTATGAAACCCATTCGTAAGATCCAGCATTTCAGCATAAAGTTTCATTGGTTAATTTTGATGTATCGAGTCTTAAATGTTGTATTAGTGGATAAAAACCCCTCATTGTACCTGGTACTTGGTTCTATATACATTAATAGCAGCCGTGTGAGCCAAGATAATTTCCTTCTCTGCATCCATCAATGCTTTGTTTTCAGACTTCATAGTCGATATTGCATCTCAAAACTTATTTATTTTGGAACAGTTCTCTCCACCACTACTCTTGTAGTTCAATCCAGTGGAGCACGTATTGACTTAATTTTGATATTTACATGTTGAGTTTTAAATTCTTTAGTGTGAGAGTCTTGACCAGGTACATTATTATTATTATTATTATTATTATTATTATTATTATTATCTTTCACTTACCAGTTACCAGTTTAATTCTTTTAACTTTGCTTCAACTTTTGTGGCGACTTTTTAATCAATAGTCATTGCTTATAATGCATGAGAATCCTTCAAGGTTAGTTTCTTGCCCGCTCTACAAATCCTTGTTAATTTTGATTAGGTTGGTGGAAATATGTACAATGTAAATACGGTTGGAAATTGGATGGTACAAGTTGGTTTTGATTAAGAGCGTGTTCGGTATAGCTCAAAATCCAATTAAAATTGAAAATATAGTCGTTATTGGGTCCCACTAGTCTAATAAAAGTCAACAATAACGACTAATTTTTCAATTTTAATCTGATTTTAATTTCTACCAAATACCATTTAAGCTATGATCAATTATTAAGCGGAGTGATGCTATGCGTGCTGAAAAAGTTGGGACAATTTTTTATGCACACTTGATAGTTTTTATTTGGCGGATAATAATAATAATAATAATAATAACAACTGCACCTGTATGACTTCCATGAGTAATTCCCCTTGTACAATAGAATCACTCTATTAAGCAAGACCTCTTAATCGATTACGGAAGTTCTAAGCTTGTGTTCTACGTCATGAATTATATTATTTTAGTACATTTAGTTTCTTGAACCAATTTCAGGTGTGAGAAATTGATGTCAAACTTGAATCACTTAATGTGGAAATTATTCGAAGTTGAAACTGACCTAAGGTGGAATATTCAGTTAACTAGCGCAGACATAATATTCTGTAACATATTTGGCTGAAAATGTGTATATTCGAGTGAAAAATCACGTCTTTTGAATAAAAGTTATCCACATACGAGTTTTTTGAGACGTCTTGTTTAAACATTTTTTTTTTCTTTTGGATTTACATGCAATATTATTTTATTGAAAAATCTGATTGAAAAAAAGAAAAAAGAAAACTGCAATAAAATTCTAATTGAGCCCAAACATGCAATAAGATTGTCATAAGGGATAAAAATGAATTAAAAGAGAATAGTATTAGAGAAGGTACTACTGTCTTAGCTTACAATGAGGAGCCTCAGTCTGCAATTGTGCTTTTAAATACTAAAAAGTACTTGAATCAAGAATGGAGCTACTCTTTTCATGTGGATAAAATTTAACTTACTAATATTGAAAAATAAAAATAAAAAATCAATTGGGCAGGTCATTATGAGAAATAATAGGACTTGCAAAATTGATGGAATCAGGACAGTGATGATAGTTTTAGAAAATGGTACCATACTTTTTTCTTTAAAAACTAGATTTGTACTGAAACTAGAAAGAAAATATCACTTAACCCTGTTTAATATCCCTAATTTTCCATGGAACTTGAAAATCATTTTTCATTTTCCATCTTTTACATTGTTTGATAAGAAGAAATTTCCTTAGAATTGGGTTTCCCTCTTTTCCTCAACGTCACTCGTTTTCCTTGTTTTCCTTGAATTGGTTTTCCCACCACTTTGGTGAGAAAATGGTTTTTGAGTTTTTTTTTTTAGACAGTGGAAACGGCTATATTCCCAATTGGAACAAATTTTATCCTTTTAATGAACAATTTTCATGTAAAATAAAGCCAAACGACATCAAAAGATCCAAAATTTCAATATTTTCCACGTGAAAAATTATACTAATCAAACACAATTAATTGACATTTCTCACGAAAACAATTCTAGGCAATTCAATTTCTTGAAATTCATTTTCTTTCCACTCAAATTCTACTCTTGCAATCAAACAGACTCTAAAGTGTGCTAAATGACGTGGATTATAACATAAAAACTGGTCCAGGACAAATCAATTCTTTAAGGAATTTGACTTCTTCATTAATTCCTGAAAGAGACATGGTCTGTATTTTCTATAAACTAAGCCAAATGCAGGCCTAACAGCAAATATGTTAAATGATAAAATCACAATAGTAGACCTGTGCCATAACAGATTATGTCATATATGAAATAAAGTCCTAAAATCTTTAAAAAGTCAATATGGTTTTGGTAAACATAATATTGGCAATGTTATTTCTTGTGAACAATGTGCTTCCTTTTCTGTTTGAAATTCATAAATCTAAATATCCAATTGATTACTTGCATGTTGATTTGTGGGGGGGGCTTTTCTCCGTTACCACTTATTTATATTTTAAATATTACTTAATAATTTCTCATTATTTTTATTTTGTTAAAATTAAGGATGAAACATGCAATGTTATTAAAAATTGAAAAACACAAATGGAAATTCAAATAGATCATAAGATTAATATATTGAGAATTGATAATGGCATTGAATTTTGCAATCATAAATTTAGTGGATTCTTTAAATTGCATGGAAAGACAGAGAACATTGACTTATACGCCTCAACAAAAATGGCATAGTTGAGAATAAAGTCAGATCTCTTGATTTACCCAAGCCATTTTAGGGTGAAACAGTTAGAACTGCTGCATATCTAGTAAGTAGGAGTCTTTCTAATGCCCTTAAATTTAAGGTTCCTGAAGCTCTTTGGACCCAAAGACCGGCAGAATATTCCCACGTTAAAACATTTGGTGCACATAAAAAACATGATAAGTTAGAATTAGGATCAGTTAAATGCATTTTCCTAGTTCATGAGGAACAAGATAAGGGCTGTAGGTTATGGATTAAAGAGGGTAGAGGGTATAAAGTCATTATTAGGAGGATGTAGCTTTTAATGAATCACTTATACTTTAAGACAACTATGGATTAAAGAGGGTAGAAGGTATAAAGTCATAATTAGGAGGATGTAGTCTTTAATGAATCAATAATACATTGTCTTAAATAAAATGTTCAAACTTTAAAAGATATACGTAGCGGAGGATTTGATCACCAATGGCTTTTTTCTGGGCTCAACTAACGCAAGAGGTAGACAAAGTAAACACATAGGAGGAAGTCGATTTCCTATCATCCATGTCCACCACATAGTCTACATCTACAAAACCTTTCAGTTTCATTCATTCTTTACTAATACCAAACTTTAAACCTACATTACTAGTCCCCTTCAAATACCTTAACAACCACCTTAAGGCTTCCCAATGCTCGGACTCGGATTAGACATGTACATACTAAGAGTACTAACAGGGAAATTTAGTTCCGATCTAGTGCAAACCATCAAATACATAGTAGATCTCATCATATTAGAATATAGAATCTTCTCGTGTATTCTATTTCATTTTCATTAGATGGAGCTTGATATTTAGATAATACAAAATGATTAGCTAAAGATAATGTAACAGGATTGCAATAATGTATGCCAAATCTTTTCGACACCTTTGAAATATAAGGTAACTGATGCAAAAACAATGTAGAATCTGACCTATTTCTTTCAATTTCCATACCTTAGATTCTCTTAGCTTTACATAGATATGTCATGTCAAATTCTCAATTCAACTTTGTTTTATCCCACTTATCCACTTAGGTGATGAACCAACTAAAAGCATATCATTTACATAGAGCAATAAAAATTACATAGTCATTATTAGTATCATCCTGTTGAAAACACAGGCAATGATCAAATTTACTTCTTTAAAACCCTATAGTGAGCACAAAAGATTCAAATCTTTTATACCAATATCTAGTTGATTACTTTAAACCATATAAAGACCTTGTAAGGAAATATACACGATCATGTTTTAATTTGTCTTTAAAATATCTTGGTTGATTCATAAATATTTGATCATCAAGTTCACCACGTAAAAAATAGTTTTTACAACAAGTTTTTTAAGTTCCCATCAAAATGTGCAATCAATGCAAGCATGACCCTAATAATAGTGTACTTAACAACTGGTGAAAAATCTCATTATAATCAATACCCTCCTTCTGTGTATATCCCTTAGCCACTAACATTGCTTTAAACCTTAAGGGTTCAGATGCACTAGTACATTTCTTAACATTTAAGCCCACTTACAATCAACGGTAGATTTATTCTTAGGTCTAGGTATTAGTTCTCGAGTTTGATTATTTTCTAAGGAACTCATTTCCTCTCTCATTGCCTTAAACCATTTTTCAGATTGTTCACTCATCATCGCCTCCTCAAAGGTTTTTGACTATTTATTAGCTAGCTCCTCATAGCTAGCGTAGGCAAAAGCCAACTTGGATTCATATCCAAATCTTCTAGGCCTTCTCATTTGTCTTTTATCTATATCCCTAGCTAAATTATAGTATGCTAATTTTCTTTCTCAAGATGCTCTTCTATCACTACTTCATCTCTAGTCTCTATCTCAGGTTGTTGAACTTGAATCTCTACCTCATTAGAGGTTGCAGGGACAGATGTGCTAAGTTTTTCTAACTCCACCTTCAACTGATCTCTATCTTCACTCACAGGTTCAAATTCAGTCTTAAGGCAGGGCATTTTACCCTCGTTAAATGTAACATCTCTACTCACAATGATATTAACCTCATTTTGACTTATATCCCATGACTTGTACCACTTGACACCTTCGAGGTAACCTAGAAAAATGCATTTTCTAGCTCTAGGTTCAAGTTTTTCCTCACTCTGATAAGAAAATCCTAAAACTTGTTCTATAGCCAAATCGGATTCTCGATTGGGATTGCCTAGATGAATAAAGATAAAAAGAACCCATGTTAGATATTGAGGAATATCTAAACTATAATTTGTATGGTGTATTTTATTTGTAAGATTAGACATATGCCCTAAGAAAGGGAGAAAAAATTGTAATACGTATTTTATACCACGTGCGCTTTAGCAACTAATGAGAAGTGATAGAATTGATGCCTTCTTCTTCATTGTGTGAGTCTCTGAGGCATTAATGACCTCAATTTTATACCCTTATGACTTTTAACTATTTCTTGAAATTTTATTTCGGTGTTGCTACTTTAGCATGTTGCTAATAACTATGGTTGATTCGGTTTGATGGGACATGTCTTGAAATTAAGGGATTCAAGTAAGAAAGGAAGACTATTTATCTAACACCTCAACTTATATTCACCGGCCGGACAATTATGTTAACTTTTTTTAGTTTTGTGACGCAATTGTGAACACAATATATATAAGAAAATTGAGTATATTCTTTGGTTTATTGAGGGATTAGGAATACTCGAACTGATGTTACAAAATATGTCTGTGGTACAACGAGAAAATATATTTCATCTTGTAAAGTTGTTATATATCCTTAACAAGTGTATAGTGTTGTGTGCCTCTTAAATTAACTCGTTGGTCGCACAATCCATTTACCCTGTATGAACTTGGAGATGTTGATATATATAATTGAATTTATATTAAGATCAAGTCAAATCCATCATGTGCGAGTGAGAGATATTAGAAGAAAACGGGTTGCCCATGTGGGCTAACCGACCTGGATTGCATTGGAAAAGTTTGGAGGGAGAAGTAGAGGGAGTTGAGTATTTATTTTATTTTATTTTATTTTTATTTTTTTTGAATTTGAAACCATAACTCCCCACCACCTCTAACTTCCATAAACTCTCGCTCTATCAAAAAAGAGAGATAGAGAGAGAGAGAGATAGAGAACAACGAAATTCGGATTATAAAAAAGAGAGAAAAATACACAAAGGCGGTGAATTGATTTTGGAAGAATAACATCTCAAATTGGATTCTTGAATTGTGAAAATCAAACTCCTTCCTTGGTGATCGAGTTTCTGACTAGTAAACGGGTACAAAACGGTGTGGAAAGCAAGCAATCGAAAGGCAAGTGATTCAACCTCATTTTGGTGTTTTCAAGTAAGTTTTTACTACTCCAAACTCAGTTATAAGCATACAAGCACGTTTTACAATGTGAATAAAATGCTTGAGAAGTTTGTCACGTTTGATTCTAGATCTATTCGTCCAGCTCTTGCAAATCACTTTAAAACTTATTATATCAGTTTTATCCTAGAACACAAGATGAAATAAAAACAATGTCTACCTGATTTAGGATAGTCCTGATGAATGTCACTGGGAAGCACTAAAATGGTTGGTCAAATACTTAGAAGGAACTACAGTTTTGGAGCTGATATTTAGAAAAAATTAAGGAGATAGTAACTATATATAAAAGGGTTACGCTGATTCTAATTTTATTGGGGACAGACAATAAGAGATCAATTTCTACATATTTTTTACTTTTTGCAGCATGGGGACAGAGATAATAAGAGATCCGTTTCTACATATTTTTCACTTTTTGTAGCATTGTTATAAGCTAGAAATCCCATCTGTAGAAAGTTGTTGCTCTTTCATTTAAGGCTGAATATATTACAGCTACTGATGCTTAAAAAAGGAATTTGATTGAGTGAATTATTAATGGAGTTCGGTTTTGTATATGGGGATGTTGTCACGTTAACTGGTAATTAAAGTGTTATCCGTTTGATTAAAAATCCTGGTACCATGTTATAACAAAATACATAGATGGCAAATATCATTTTATAAAGGACATCGTATCAAAATGGGCTATAGAATTGAAAAGATATCCCTTCAGTATAATCCATCCGATATCAGTATAATCCATCCGATATGAGTATCAAATTTATTCCTTTAAATAAATTCAGCAAATTTCTAAAATTGTTTTCAATTGATTCTATTTATGTTTGATCTTACAGGAACAAGAGCACATGAAGTAAAAGTGAAGGTGATTCTCTAGCACAATAGCCAACCAATTCTTGGTAGCAAGGCGGATGTTGCCTTTTTGTGAGATTGCTTCTGGACGTTGCTGATCTGTAAAAGAATAATCTCGTGAAAGCTTAAATTATTAGTTGTTCGACTTTCTTGGAAACCTTAAGAGATTAACTCGGTTGTACTCTGAATTCTAAGAATAAGAAAACCAAAACATTGACTTGGTGATCTCTAAACTTTATTATTTATTAAGAGAAAACATAACAGTTGATGGATTTCAAAAAAAAAAAAAAATAAGCACATTATTTACATATGTATTGATAAGTGTATTTTATACACTTATTTGAGGGTCTAAAATAACGATATTTGATAGTTCTTTTACAAAATATATCCAAAATTACTGTATTTTATGTTATATAAGTAAAACTCAGTGGTTGAACAAGGAATTAAAAGAAAAAAGCGAAAAATGGTGAAAATGATAAAATCTAAAGTTTGAGGACCAAATTGAAAATATTCAATAGTTGATTCGGACCAAAAGATGATATTTGAAAGATTTTCAGAAGACAGTTGGATAAAATTAGAACTGAAAAAGGAATGGATATGATCAAAATCATTTCCAATTGCAAGTTATATTCCAGATTTTTAATCGAAGATTGAAACCAATTGTTTGCACAATAAAAGTCCGAATTGGAAAAACTCTATTTCTATTAAAGTTTTATCTCTTTGAGTTATATTTTCAATTCACTTTGAATTGCATCAATTGGATATTGGAAGAGAAAGTTATGGTCAAAATATTGACTGCTGCAAAGACAAAAAAATCCACGCGTGAATGGAACTTTCCTTATTCGATTAGAACTCTTTTGAAAGTCAATTTGGACGTGATGTTCAACCTATTTTCGACCCCTACAAATACATAACAGTAGGGAGCTCTCATATACATATTATACTCTAATATTCATCAATTATTATCATCAAAGATGGAGAATTCATAGTTTTGTGAGATAATTGAAGAAGATTTTCAAGAATTCAATTAAATAAAGATTCAAACCTAATTTTTGGGTAAAGAAGAGAAGGCGCAAGTAGAGTTTCATCAAGAAACCATTGAAGAGATTCAAGATTCATCTTCATCTTCTCAATTTATTAAAAATTCGGGTTATATCTTTTCACTTAAATATGATTTCTTGTAATTTCAATATGCTATGCTAATTTTATACATTGCTAGGATGAGATATACCATTGTTATGATATTTTTATTTTTTAATTAATTATCTTGACTTTAATTTGATTTGATTTGATTTGTGGATGTTTATTATCGTTTTTATAGTTCTTTTCAATTGTTTGATCACCAATTGAATTGTTAGTGGATTTTATTGTTATCGAGAGAAACAATAGGATTTAAGTACAATTATAATAAATATTGTAAAGTTCGATAGAGGATAGAGATATACATCTATGTTTTCTATGGTTTCAATAGGTGTTATAATACTTATTAATACATCTATCATTTTGCATCTTTCATCGAGAGATAGAAGTATCACATGAGGGGAATATATGTGACCACTATCGAAAGATGCTTTCAATTAAATTATGAACATTGACCAATATCAATGATTTCAAATTGTCACTTTAATTTTTACACTAAAAATGGAATAATGAGATGGATTCGATATCTTTGCAATGCATATCATATATTTAAAAAACACGTCTACTTACTTTTATTAGTTTAATTGATAATTTAGGGATTAGTATAAAAAAATCACAAAATTTATTTGCTATTCGATTAAAGTTGCAATTAATTTTAACTCGATCAAATACGTAGTCATCGTAGGTTCGATACTCTATTTATCATTTTATTACTTGTTTACGATCTCATACACTTGCGAGAAATCAAATGATCAAGTTTTTGTGATTCCGTTGCCGGGAACTTAAGATCCTTCATACACATGTGACGTTATGGCAGGGGGAAGTGGATGTGTTTTCTCATGTTCAGATCATATTCATATAGATTACATGACTGTATAGCCATGAAACTTACGTTCCACAAGCTGAATATCTTTGAAATGAGGGGTGTTCAAAATTTCAAATAAAACATCTTATATGTTATTATTCTTTGTAAACTGACTCTTGAAAAGTATTAAAAAATAAATTGTAGATCTGCACATGAAATACAAGAGATCAATAGATGCACATGCACAAACACTTTATTAAAGTCAATATTAAAATTTGATATATTTATCCGATTATATTTTGAAATTCTTTTTAGAAGAATTGGCAAATGTGCATATTGGAAGCGAAAGAGCTTTGCAAATATATGGTACCAAATTGTCCCAAGAGGGACATGAAATGAATTATTGCCCATGAGGGAAATATATAAATAAATCATCGAGGGGAATGGGTTCAAGCCCATAAGGGAATCACCTCGGGGAATATCCCAACCTCTGTGATTAGAGATCCCATAATATTAAATGTGGTAGAAACAATTCGCACTGTGTGACTTGTAATATCATTAGTTTATTTGTGTTCATCCCTATGGTGATAGTGCTAATAATAATGTGATGTTAGAAGGGATTTAATTCTGAATGAGTACCTAGGCGAGAATTCTCACGAGGTGCGGGTCACACGCATCCTTGAAGGACATGTCTATGTGAGAGTTGTCATGATGTCGTGGCTATGTGATTGAGCTATTCTCTAGAAACTCTTACTAAAATCAAGATTATAGAACATGGTTATTAACAGCGCTACTTGCTATGAACCGAATCTAAATCGATACTGCTGATGGAACAATTTAAGCTTGGCCAATGGGATCTAATTCAAGATTTAGTCTATTATAGCTCCCTCAAATGGAAGTTGTTATCACTAAGTGGAGTTTAAATCCAAAAGACACTTACACCCATTACACTATAATGTTGCCGCTATATCTTATATATATCTATTTATTTTAAAAGTTTAAAACTTGTAGGAGATTGTTGTAACTTAATTTCTAAATTTTCAAAATTTAAAATTGATTTTAATTTTAAGTTTTCCTTTATTTTAATACTTAGATTCAATATAAAATTAAAATTCATAATCATGTTTTTTAACTTACACTTTAATAGAATTTATTCTCATTAGTGTGGGAGTTATGTTGTACAATATAAAAAGGGATGAGATTTTATAGCAACGTGAAAACACAACTTGAGATACTTGAATACAAAAATACTCCATTTATATTTTATATTATATTTTTATAATTTTGGCAGCTCGATAAATGCTCATTATTTACCTCATGTGGTCATGCCCATAGAGGGAGAACAAATTGTGAACCATATAAATTTTATCTTGAAGTCATCTAGCGTTTGCAGAAAGGGAAGGTAACACGACTTTAGGATAGCATTCTTGATGTGTCTCTCTAAACCTTGCTTTCCTAATCCTCTTCTTATGTTTATAATTATATTATTGTTGAATTATATTACTTATATTTATATTTAATTGTTAATTATTAATTTATTTACACACAAATCGCCAATTTTTCCCAATAGAGTGAAGTTGGCTTGGTTGAATTCTTCTTATAGTTCTCAAGTTCATTAAATCTGGAATAATTTCTCTCCGGCCAAGGATTTTAAACATGATTACTAATAATTAAATTCGAAACTGAAAAGTCGTGCAATATTACATAATATATTAACAGCAACCCGTTTGATAATCACTCGCCTTTGATGTTTTCCGTTCGGTTTTAGAGATCTCTAATGGTTAGATCTCTAAAATAATCGAAAATCTCTCCAATGAAGAGATGTAAATTGTATTTCTCAGCAGAAAATAAATACAGTATTCAAGATTGTGAATGGCCTTGTAAAGATTTTGCATACTAATGTAAAATTGACCTTTTGACAAGTCAAACACACCAGGTATTGGTTCTGTCTTAATCTATGATGGAAGGGGAGCTGGAGAGAGGATGGGGTCCTTAACACATGCATTTCCGTTCTTTTCATTCATAGAATTTTCCTATGCTTTTTGTCCATTGGGAAGTGACAATTTGCCCGATATATTTCACCACTCAAAACATTTGAAATTAATTTGCAACTCAATAACGATCTTTATACTGGAATATGCAGTTTGTAGAAGGTTATTTTAATCTTTTCCATTTTCCTTTGTTTTCTAGTGCTCATCCGATTAGTATATATATCCGGTGAGTATGCTGTTTTAATGTGTAATTTTTCATTTTCGTAAGGCAACAGATTTCCCGCCTCTTTTCTCCTTCACTCTCTAGAAATTTCACACTTTAAAGGCAGATATTGAGAAATTAAAAATGATAGAAACTGAAAATTGAAGATAAAGCCTGCTGGAATGGCAGGGAAGAAGATGAACATTTCATTCATTCAACTTAGGAAATTACATTGCAAACTAGTCTATTTATAGAGGAAATGCTAACAAACTATCTAACAAACTAACAAGAAGAAGGATCTAGAAGAGACTGGAATGAGGAAGCCATATGCTGAACGTGATTTGGTGATGGAATCTTCAACTGTTGGAGCACGTGAACCTATTGGAGTTGGAATGTGTGATCTGAAATTGGGATATTCCAACACTCCTCCTCAAGATGGAACATCTTGAATATTGAAGAGGAGGAAGAGATGCAGGCAATTGGTGGAAGATATCTGTAGATCCATAACCTTGAACAATCAATGATGAAGTAGAGAAGGAAAATAAAAGAACTGATGAAAATGAATCCAAACAATATTGAAGTCTGCCATTACAATGGCAGGAACTCGAACTAGATAAAAACATCATCAACAGCGGAATAACATATTGATGGAGATGACTGATGACATCCTCCGTTGCAGGAATTGAAACCGGAGGCTTCGAAATTAAAAACTCAGGGGTAGCTGGAATGGACATCGGCTGTTGAAACTGAGTGAAAAATAGATGCTGAACGAGTTCCCTCAATGGTAGACATTCTGACGGATTCCGGCGGGAGATCTGAAGTCAGAGTTATCTTCAGATCTCCATTCCAGAGTCTTCTCAACGTTAATCCTTACACTCATTTTCATCATGGTGTTCTTACCCATAAGCACTACATAATCTCCCTTTAAAACCCTTCCTGATGTTCTGCAACTGGTTCGATTCCAATATTGATATTAGAAAGCTTCATTCCAGATCCGATTATTGAAGAAGAAGGAAATAACAGAGAAGAAAATGCAGACGAAAGCATCATTATGCTCTGATACCATATTAACGACCCGGGTCCCATCTAACGGGTTGTCCGGCCATTAGATCGACGGCGTACTGTCCTCACTGTACCAACATGGGCCATTTCAGCATGCTTTGTCCTTACTCGCACACTCCCGAGAAAACTTCCCAGGGGGTCACCCATCATAAAATTGCTTCAAGCCAAGCACATTTAACTGTGGAGTTTCTAACAATGGCTTTCCACAAAAGAAGATGCACCTTGTTGGTATGAATAGTACCTATCAGATCTTTTTAAACTTTCATGGTCTAGGTATTACAATCACCCCTCGCTAGACTCGCGACGCCCTCGTCACGCTTAATCTATCTGAGGAATGGCAGGGAAGAAGATGAACATTTCATTCATTCAACTTAGGAAATTACATTGCAAACTAGTCTATTTATAAGGAAAATAGCTAACAAACTAACAAGAAGAAGGATCTAGAAGAGGCTGGAAGGAGGAAGCCATATGCTGAACATGATCTGGTGATGGAATCTTCAGCTGCTGGAGCACGTAAACCTACTGGAGCTGGAATGTGTGATCTGAAATTGGGATATTCCAACAACAGATTCAAGAATAATCGGCTGCTAGTGGTGCCTCGTTTGTGGTTGACTCCATGTATATGCCAGCTGCTACGATTGCTGAGATGCATAATCCATGGCTTGATCCATTTGGCCTGGATAAAAAAGGATATGTTGTTGAGATGAAGAGTGGATTGTGTGCCAAGGAAAGTAACCTAGTCTTGCTATTGGTCTTCAAGGTTATCAGATTTCATGGGACGAGGAAGAGAACATTTACAAGTCTAGATCTCCATGGTGGAGGTTAATGAAGCTTAGATATGGCACCAGATGCTTTACTAGAGCAGTCGACAAAGTTGATTGTGTTCTCTTGCCTAAGGTAGACCACTATTATTTTTTGGGTAATTATATTCCCACTATAATTCTATTTATTGCACCACATTTCAATTGCACACAAGGTTCTTAATCTCTATTCATTACAACACTAATATCTCTAAAGATTTTTCATGTCATTTTTGTCCTCAATCTTTCCATTAATTAACACATTTTATATTTAATAATAGTTTTATGTCCAAAAGTTCGTTGAAATGACGTAAAATAACTTGCTTTATCATATTTTTAAAAGATAAATAATTAAAAAGTGTGAAAATTATTTTTTCCTAATTTCAAAGCATAAAAATAAAATATTTTTTATATAAATTATTAACAAGGACGAGACGTACTAATTAATGGAATGTTGAAGATAAGAATTTGACCAAAAAGTTAAGAAAATAATTGTTACAATAAATAAAAATTGATAAACTTAATTGTAATTAAAATGTGGTGTATGGAATAAAAATTATAGTGGCAATATAATAACCTTAACTTTTTTGTTGTCTTTATTTTTAAAACAATTAATCACTCAGCAGTTGACAATATTCTCTCCTTTCATTTTGCAATTCTTGTATACATTGAAGGAATCTCTGTGAGGTCTTTCGTTTTGAACGTGAAGGGAAGACAATAATTCATGAACATGATCTCCTATTTAGATTATTCCTCGTCAAGATAAGGCAAAACATATAGCAATAAAGTAAGTAATTTGACCAATTTCTCAAACTGTGAAATAATCCTTTTGTTTTTTTCCAAGATTGAGATTATTAACAAATCAAACCAATAAAGTAAGTAATTTGACCAATTTTTCAAACTTGGGATTCTTACTCTATAAATATTATTAAACCGGTAGATAACGTACATCTATACCTACAATTTTGTTGCTGATTTTTATAAACCACAAGTGTACAGATCGTAACAAGTAATATAGTGGACAATGAGTTTGGATATCGTTTCCACGAGCACCACTATCCAACAATGGATTAAATTATTCGTAATTTTGATTTGATCGAGAACAAATAATAAAGTTTTGTGATTGGTGTCTAAATTATTCTAACTAAAACTAAATTATCTAACGCACACAATTTTTCAATATGGGTTTTAAAAGTATGAATGTGGATGATGTGACTTATAATTTTACATATGAATCCCCTTTAATTCGCCAATCAAGATTCATTATTATTGTAGTGTTCGATTAAATTCTTCTAAATTATTCAATTTACCCTCAAGTTCTCATTGAGTTTATTTAACTAATTCAATTTCACATCTCTATGTGAATCAACCTTAGTTAAACAAAATATTTGTATTAAGAATTCATCTAATGATTAGTATAAATATTTCTATATATTATACTAAATTATTGAATTTTATTATGTGTTCTAAATCAAAAACTCACATCCCGGTTTGTAATAGATTGACAAAATCATTGAATAATTGGTCAAAAAATTCATAGCATTAAATTCATGAATAAAATCAACACATATGCATTTAAAGAACTAGAATCTTGAATAAAAGATATAAATAGTCACACATAAATTACATTATCCGCCCTATCTATGAGCTTAGGTACTCATAAAAATGAAAGAAAAACAAAAAGTTATAGAGTTCGTAACCGGGTTTTAAAATCATGATCATGGAAAGAATTAGATCCTGCATAAAAAATCTTCTTCAACCTCAAAAGTCCTCAAACCCTAGCTTTTACACTTTTATCTTGATGAATATGTGTTTCTATCTCGCCCCCCCCCCCCCCCCCCCCCCAAAATGTGTGGAACTTTCTCAAAAGTGTCAAAAACTTGTATTTATACTCTTTCCAACGTTTGTGTCCAATGTAAGGTTTTTATGGGTTTCAAAACAGACCAAAAAGCGCCATAGTTATACCTAGGCAGCGCCACTCTTGAAGACAAAATGGTGGTGCTTCGGCCATGGCACCGCGCGCCGCTAAGATGAAATAGTGGTGCCTCGGAGCCACGCGCCACATTTCGGGTAAAATTTTATAGTGTACTTTTTTTAATATTTTTATCATAAAATTCTCTCTCGTCATCCGATTGAGGCAATTTAGATTGAGTTGTAAAGATAACTTAAAGAACTATAAAATAACTAGAATCACTATTTTTTTCAATTCAAACGTTGATTGGGCCAAAAATGGGTCTCAATCTACGACTGAAAATCTAAAACATCTTTGTGTGGTTGAAAATTGATTTGTGAAAATATATTGGTCATATTTCACTCCTTTTGACTTATAATTGTATCCAATTAACCCCTAGCATTCTCGAATCTTCATTATGACTTTCAACACAACTTTTGAGTATTTACACTTTAGTCCCCAATCTTTGGATCTTGTTCCTTTTTCGCTTATTTCTTTCAATTCCACTTCTATTCATCAAGTTTCACCTAATAACACATTATATAATAAATTGGGCTATAATTCCATTAAACGAATTACGAAATGTCAATATTTTAAAACATGAATAAGTGTATAAAATAAATTTATCAAATACCTCAAACTTAAACATTTGTTTGTTCTCAAACAAAACCATAACCTAACTTAACAAGCACACAAACATACAAAAGGTTTTGGTTAGATAACCTACCATTTGTCTCGGGATTGAAATCATTGTTTTAAATCTATAAACAGCTTCAAGGTCGCATTACCAAAATTAATATCTATGTTTTCAATGCAAAAATGATGTGTGTGTGTGTGTGTGTGTGTGTGAAGAATTATTTAAAACATTATAAATTCAGGAGTTGTTTCGATTCTCGATCCTCAATTGTCAAGTTTTTACTTTCATCACTTGTAAAATTCATACACCCCTAAACTTATTTTCTTTTACTATTTTCCAATGTGTGATATAAGGCTGAATCTTTATACCAACTCCTCACCCTCTTTAGTTTAGATGGATCTCACTAATTGCAATTCAATACTTCAACAAATAAGGATTCTCCAAATTTTGATTACTTCAACCTGCAAAACTCAACTAAGCTAATAATCATTTATCAAATATCTCACTTTCTCAAGTGAGTGTTTGTGACTTAATCAAAGCATGTAATATATAAATACATAATTTCTTTTTTTATCTTATGTGCATATTTATCTCCATTAAACTTACTAAATGAGTCTTATAGCGAGTTTTAGGCCGATAACTCCCAGGTCAATGAACATAGGGCACCAAGTTTTTAGATACCCTTACAAGATTAATCACTCGAGTCATGAAGGCAACGAAAAGACATTTCACAATGAAATAGTTTTTTTCTCTCCTCTTTTTTTTTTTTTTTTTTTTTTTGTCATGATTACTGCAATGCCCCTCATTAAACGCTAATTCTCAAAAATCGACTCATAACTTAAGATTTTCACATAATTTTTATCATATTGGCATTAGAGAATTCACACGCATGAAAATCCTCATTCATATCCATATCTCCCAACAACAGTAAAATCACTTTCAAAGTAATCCAAATTTGGTCGAATGATATGTTTTGTAATAGGTTTTGGGTTTAACATCTAAGTTCTACTATTTAAACATATTAAGCATATGAACCAACCCATTATTTTATAATGTTAAACTTAATTTATGTGCGCAAATAGTATCAAATTTTACATGAATAATAGTCAATTAATCTTAGAATGTTAACATATCCATAGTTCATAATTTAATACATATTTCCAAATATATTTGTCGGCAAAGTTACCTAACCCACACAAGCACATAATAAACAAGAATTTTTTTTAAAAAAAAAATTAATTTTTTTAGATATAATAAGGAAATTGACACACAATTACATAAGAATAATAAAACTAAAAATTCAATATTTCTCTAATCCCCAAACTTAAAGTAGATATTGTCCTTAATGTTTTGAAATCTAGTATAGCACATATAGGGGTGGGGAAGAAAGAAAAGGTACTTCCCAAATTTTCTGTCTATATTTAAGTTAGCTTGTTGGATCAGTTCATCCATTTCTTTTCTAAGCTACATCTTGTTGACCAATGATTGATTATGACAAACAAGCCAATATTATTTCTAACTATTGATTTCAAGTGATTTAGTCTTCAAAGCATCCAAGCGTAAATCAATCAAAAAGACCAAAATCAAAACTATCAAATCGGGGTCATGAAGAAGGTTCAAGCCAAATCATTCAAGACGGGAGCTTTGAAAATAAACGTCGAGAAGATCAAAATTAAAGAGTTGAAGAGCCAAACATGAAAGAAACTTTGAAGGAGGATCAAATATTAGGTTTTTTAAATTATATGTAAAGGTATAACACTTTGATCTTTAGTAATGAATGATAATAGCTCAAAAATTATTTTCTGGACAAAAAGTTATTTTCATCATCACTTGCATAAAATGTTTTGATCAAAAGTAAAATTGATTTCCAAAATGATGTTTAAACTTATATCATATTTTTAATATCATTCAAAATATTTTCCAAAAAAAAATCCGGTCTACCAAAAGTTGCTGTGTTGGTCAACCGAAATTCCAAAAGTTTGATTTCCCAACGACTATATTTGGTCAACCGAAAACTTCCAGTAGACCGAAAGTGATCAACCGAAAGTACCTGCAACCTTCTATTTTGCTCTATAAATATCGATTTCTTTTGCATTCAATTCCACAACTTATAAGAGATATTTAGAGAGTTTATTTATTGAAAATTATTGAACTTACTTGATTTTAAATTCTATTTCATTAATTACAAAGAATTTTTTGATTGATCAAACTAAATTTCATATATTTCATCAAGAATTCTTTTTACAAAGAAACTTTCTCCACTTCATCTCTTCTTCATTCTTGATAAAAGTTTTATTTGCCAACACTTTGATTTGAAAACTTTGATACAAAGAATTTCTTGATTGATCAAAACTGGTTTCATCTATTTCATCAAGAATTTTATTTTACAAAGAAACTTCTCAATCTCATCTCTTTCAATTTTGATAAAAGTTTTCTTTGTCAACACTTTTACTAAAGTGTAAAATCTCTCTTCATACTTAACTTGTATTATTTGTTAAAAGAGATCATTGATTGAAAAACTTTGATACAAAGATACAAACTATTTCATTGTTCATCATTCATCAAAGTTTGCAACAAAAACACTTGATATTTATTATTTGCTTTCTATTGAAGTGTTTACCTAACTCTCTAATACTTAACTTAATTATATCATTGGTTAAGAGAGTTTCTTCAATTGTAAAATTATCACTTACACTTTGACGGTTTCGAGAGTCATGTGAAAACTCGATTGTAAGGATAGGTGCTCCTTGTTGTAAGTCATCTAAGGATAAATGCTCCTTGTTGTAAGTCACTTAAGGGTAGGTGCTCCTTTTTGTAAGTCACCTAAGGATAAGTGCTCATTATTGTAAGTCACTTAAAGATTGGTACTCCTTGTTACAAGTTACCATTATAGTGCATTTGGTCTTGCTTATGACGGAAAGCTTGGTAACGGGGACGTAGAACACATTGTGTATCGAACCCTATTAAATTGGTTTGTTATCTTTACATTATTGCACTTTACTTTACATTGCCATTTATATTGTACTATATTCATACTTGAATTAAGTTATCGAGTTTGCATATTTATTTCTCTTATTACACTTTGAATTTGTTTCTTGTATATTGAATAGTTTTGAGACTAATTGTCGAAAAAGTTTTAAAAATCAATTCATCTCCCTCTTGGTTAGTTATTTTTGAATTAACACCTCTTGCTTGATATCCATGTACCTTTGAAAAAAAAAAGGACAAACATAAGAGTTAAAAGACACTTTAAAAGCAATAATGTGGCGAATATGATAACCAGATTTTTGTTGATGCTTGGAGCTTTGAGAAATGTGCCACATATCTTTCCTACTATTTTTTACTCAAATAAATGATTTTCTTCTAATAGTCTTAATATCAATATGATGACCTTTATTGACACAAAAACATTTCTAAAACTAATGCACCTTAATAGACTATATGCAATGTAAATACAAAAAGTATAATAAAAAAAAGGGTAAGAAATTGGATTGTCTCCTAATAAGCATTTAATTTAAAGTCTTTAGCTAAACTTTTGCATAATTGCTTCATGGCACTTTAAATATGGCTTTGGTGGTCCTTCTCAACTTGCTCGATTTGACCTTGTTCCATATTTCACACGTCTTCCAAAATAATACTTTTCCCTTTTTTAACACGATATGACTTACCTAAATTACCCAATTCAAACTCAACTAAGAAGACTTCAATTTCCTCATCGACTTTAATCACAAAATCAATGAAGTTGGAGGTCTGCATATTAATCCCATCTTCTTTGAATGCCACTAATTGATTTGGTTCCTTCGTGATTAATTTATTCGTTTCTACATGTTCTTCTTCTTTAGTTGGTTCTTCGGGTTGAATAATAAAGAGATCATCCATTGCCATGTTATTTGGCTTATGTGAAATTACTTGATCTTCATTCATTTTATATTTTTGCATGATGATGTCTCCCGTAACTAATTCACCACCATCATCTTGTTCATATGGATCAAATATAGCTTTCTTTACTTCCTCTGGAGTTGCCAATAACAAGCATTTTTGGTAAGATGCAATGCCCCACAATATTCACAAGTTTGTTTAATCTCCTCACAAACAATAGATTTGATACTTAGTTCATTCGGGAAATCCATCCTCATCAAATAAAATAGGTTGATCGTATCCCAACCTTTTAAGTTTTTGTTTGAAAATGAATTCTTCAAAGAGCATGTAACCTTCATTTGAGTCGGGATCAATCATTGTGAAATTTAACCCCTTGCTTCTTTTAGTTTCTTGTCAATGGAGTAAAGAAAAAATAAATAGATCAATTGAAAAAAAAAAACAAAAGAAAAATAATTAAAACTAATATTAAATAAAAATAGTCCTCGACAACGGCGTCAAAAACTTATTGCCGATTTTTATATCCCATAAGTGTACAGATTGTAACAAGTAATATAGTAGACCAATGAGTCTGAATATCTTTCCCACGAGGACTACCATCTAACAATTTGTTAAATGATTTCTAACTTTAGTTTGTGAATGGTGTGTAAATTATTATAAATAAAACTAAATTAACAGTATGAATGTGGATGCTAGGACTTACAATTTTACATATGGATCCCCTTAATTCATCAATCAAGATTCATTACTATTGTAGTATTCGGTCGAATTCTTCTAAAGTATTTAATTTACCCGTCTCGAGTTCTCATTGAATTTATTTAATTAATTTAATTTCATATCTCTATGTGAATCAACCTTAATTAAACTAAATATTTGTTCTAAGAATTCATTTCATGATCTACATGTTATACTAAATTATCAAATTTTACTATGTGGTCTAAATCTAAAACTCACATATTAATCCGTAATAGATTCACAAAATCATTGAATAATTGGTCAAAGAATTCAAAGCATTAAATTCATGAATAAAATGAATACGTATGCATTTAAAGAATTGGAATCTTGAATTAAAAAAATATAAAAGGTCACGCATAAATTACATTGTTCACTAACTATGAGTTTAGGTGCTCATAATAATGAAAGAAAAACAAAAAGTTATAGAGTTCATAACCGGATTTTAAAATCTTGATCATGGAAAGAATTAGATCTTACACCAAAAATCTTCTTCAACCTCAAAAGTCTTCAAACCCTAACTTTTACTCTTTTATCTTGATGATCATGTGTTTTTCTCTATCCCCCAAAATGTGTGGAACTTCCTCAGAAGTGTCAAGAATTTGTATGTATACTATTCCCCATGTTTGTGTCCAATGTAGGGGTTTCATGGGTTTCAAAATGAGCCAAAAACGCACCCTAGATATACCTAGGCGACGCCTCGGTGCCATGATGGTGGTCTAGTGGCACCGCATTTTGGGTAAAATTCTGCATTGCACTTCTTTTAGTATTTTTATCATAACTTTCTCTCTTGATATCTAATTGGGGTGATTCAAATTTGGTTGTAAAGATAACTCAATGTGCTACAACTGTTTTGGATAGCTGTTTTCTCATTCGAATGTTTACTAGGCCAAAAATGGATTTCAATTTTTGGCTAAAACTCTGAAACATCCTTGACATTTTAGTCGTATTTCACTTTTTTTGACTCCTAATTGCATCCAATTGACCCCTAGCATTCTCGAATCTTCATCGTGAGTTTCAACACATTTTTTGAGTATTTAGACTTTAGTCCCCAATCTTTTGATCTTGCCCCTTTTTCTCCATTTTCCGCTTCTTTCTTTCAATTCCAATTCCATTAATCGAGATTCACCTAATAACATATTATATAATAAATTATGCTATAATTCCATTACAAAAATGTCAATATTTTATAGCTCGAATAAGTGTATAAAATATATTTATCAAACTTGAAATACCATACAAGTAATTCAATTCACGTTATTGATTTTTATTATCGTCATTAATGGTCAACGGTTGCCCGTGCTCAATCGAACATTCACGAAATCTGTTCTAAATTTAAGAATTCTACTAGAACAGAAGAATATTTAACTTCAAACAATAGAACTTCTACATGTCAAACATATATTTCCTTCTGCATCCATACAATCAAAGAAATAGCAAATTTTGCAGGCTCTCTTGATTGAAAACTTGTGAAATTAGCTGTTGGCTCTAGGTTCAGCTCTTATATGTTCTGCAATGAAGTTTCTGTACCAAGTTGCTGATAACTTTGGAGTTCTCTTTAGAGTGACCTGATCAACATAGTAAAGCCCAAAACGTTTTGTGTATCCAAATGTCCACTCAAAGTTGTCAAGGAAGGTCCAGAGAAAGTAACCCCTCACATCTGCTCCCTTCCTGTTCATGTAGCAAGTTACACGGTTGATCAGCCGCGAAACAATGTCATTACTCAATTTTTATGCCTAAATTAGTTGCATTTTAGAATTTCAAATAGATGAAGAAACGGGAGAAACCAAATGCATGCTTTTATTGTTGATCGATCTTGTTCATGGATAACAAATTTTTTTATTTTTTGCATCTAGTGTGTTTACCTTATGGCTGTTGACAGGGCATCTAAGTAGCCGGCCAGAACCTTTACTCGCATGTTGTCATTCACAGATTCTTCAATGGTGGAATTTGAATTGCTGACCTCGCAATATCCTAAAAGTCATCTTATATTTGTCAATAATATATGAAATATATAAAGAAGGAAAAAATCCTGAAAATAAAAATCAAATTGTAAGGGGGAAGAACAAAGTAAAAGGGAAACATATTTTGCTTGTCTGCCGTACTAACCGTTTTCTGTAATAATAATTGGTGTATTATTGAATCTTTCTTTTAAATATGTGACTAATTTTTCCAATCCTTGCGGGTAAGCATTGAAGTACGGCATCCCCGTCTGCAAGAATTAGACACTTTAGTAATTATGTAAGGACAACTGCTGAAACTATGAAGCTGATAACAAACATACAGGTTCCCCGAGTGTTCCGCCATCCTTTTGTGTCGTTTGTCTGATGAAACCTTCAGTTCTCGAGGTCCCTGGTATGGGTGTACATGTTGAAAACATGCAGTCTTGGACGTAGAAGGCGGCATAATAATTTAAGCCAATGAAATCCAATGAAGACTGTAGTTTTGACAAGTCGTTTATTGAAAATTCTGGTAAAGTGGATCCAAGAATGTCCTTCATTTCCCTTGGATATTTTCCAAGTATTACTGGGTCCAGGATCCTGCCCACATTTAAGATGGCATTCATTATTAGTTTATTATCTTTTATCATAGCAAGTGTCATTCCTATATGGGTTGAATTTTTTAAGGGAATTACCAGTTTGAAAGGAAAGCTTGGGCTCTTTCTGCTGCTAGCTTGTCAGCGGTGGAGTTGCTTATGGGTTCAAACCATAGGGACTGTACTGTTAATCCTATTTGACCTCCTTGTTGCTTCTGGAATTTACCAACTCGAATGAGTTTGGGGAGTGAATATTATCTTTTAAGAAACTACACTTATGGTTTATTTATCTCCTGCATATTCAAGAAACAAAATTGTTCTGCAGTGCACGATATCTTTTCCTTCTAAAATCACCGTAAACTTATCTCGTCTTGCTATGAAAAGTATAAAACCTTTTATAAGATCCAGCATTTCAGCATGTTTCATCTGTTAGTTTGGAAGTATTTTACTCTTGAATGCTACATTGGTGGACAGGAAACAGACATTGTACCTTGTATTTAGTTCTGTATAAATTAACAGCAGCTGCATGAGCCAAGATCACGTTGTGGGCTGCAATGAAGGGCTCCGTTTCTGAATTTCCTGTAGCGCAGTTCCCAAATCCTTTGGAACAATGACCTGGTGGGTAACGGCCAAAACGATAAGCCTGAATGAGAAACACATTGGGCTCATTGAAGGTGATCCAGTATTTTACTCTGTCCCCAAAATTTTGGAAACAAATGTCTGCAAAGTATTCAAAATCTTCCCTGGAAAGAAACAAAAAATTTGAATTTTTTTAAGATTAAGCCCTGCAAGTTCAACAACATTTCTTTTGTGTAAATGCTCGAGAAACTAATTGCACATACTGTAATTTGGGACTTAGCCAGGCTCCATATCTGTCCTCTAGTTCTTGAGAGATGTCATAGTGCGTCAGTGTCACGAATGGCTGGATTCCTGTGGACAAAGATTGAAGCATGAGAAATGAGGAAGTTGCTTCAATAATTTAATTTGAACTAGATCCTGAGACAGGAATTTTCTTGCTAAAAAATTATTGATTCTCATTATTTTATCTTTGTCCTGCAGCCAATTTATTCTTAAATCACAGACGGAGTCAGACCTTTGAGGAGAAGAGCATCAATGAGTTTGTTGTAGTAGTCGATGCCCGCCAAATTCACAGCCCCATATTTCCCTTCTGTTCTCCTCTCCATCATAAGAGTTTTTAAGTGAGGAAGTTGTATAGTCAATGTCGATTAAGATGCTATCATGCTATGTAAGTCTTGAATTAAGAAAATAGAAAGAAATATTGTTTTTATGACATTCAATAATAGAATCCCCAAAGTTGGAAACTTTAGTACTTCTTGAAAAGAAGAGCGTATAATGATAGGAGAAAGGATAAAGATATTTGTACATCTCCCTTTATCACTCAGTGACAGATGGATGATGTGACAGTTTTATAATGGTTGGATTATGTGAGATGTGAAATGTGGTGTGCCAAGTGTAAATTCAGTAGATTAGATGTAAAGTGACGCATACATGTAGCAAGATTGTAAGAGAAATATGCTCACTTGGTAGGACTCTTGCCCAGGAAATTGAAAACCTATAGCTGTTGACTCCCATAGAGGCCATTAGATCTACGTCTTCCTGTTTCAAGAAATTAAGGAATTTGTGGCCGATTGAGGAACACAATTCATGAATTCAACAAGAAATAGTTGACTGTTACAAAGTTGCTATCCTTGTTCAAAAGAAACAGTTCATAGCTGGGGTACCAGATAACGATGGTATTGATCAGCAGCAATATCTCCATTACTTGCATCAGCTATAGTACCTGCAAAGTGTGTGTGTGTGTGTGTGTGTGTTAATGAATATTTATTATTTAACTCTAATTGAGGGTATTCAAATTTAGATCTTCATGATACGGATATTTTTCATTGTCAACGATGGGATGTTCATCTTATGTAGCATCTTGTTATTTGAGGCATTAGCCCCACCACTATAGTCGTTGAATATCAATAGTATTACCCTATTTTCCTTTGGTTTCTTTTCTATCACATGATTGGTTTGTAGTATTTGATAAAATTAAACCGTATGACTGTCAAGATTTTTACTTCATTTTCATCTGTAATACCGTCTGATGCATCTTACTTCTTTTCTTGATTGATAGAAATAAAATCCGTTTATAAAGATTCGAGCTACTTTTTTAAGGTTGAACTTTTAAGATAGAACATCAAATCTTAACATAATATCAGAGCTCATTAAGTGCTATCGAACAATTCGATCCAATCAAGACTAAAAAAGTGAGCATACGAATTCCAAAATTGATTTTTTTTAAATAAAGATTAAAGCATATAATAATTCATAAAGATTTGGGCTACTTCCCTTTTACTTTTTAAGATGAACGCAAATTTTAACGACGACGAGGTTAATTTTCTTACCTGGTTCATGTGTAAAAACATCCCAATTGCTTGGACCTTTACCATCTGCAGTGTAAGCACCTTCATACTGCAAAAGTTAAGGAAAAACAGAAATTCATCGGGCGCCAAATAAGTTACGTATCAGCACGGTAAAAATTAGTACAAAACTTTTTAGAAAATACTGATTATATTTGTACGCTGGAATGAATACGAATAAAGAAGGGAAATGTATATTTGTTCAAGCTTTTACAGGTTGCACAAAAGTACCTGATATGAAGAAGATGAAGTCCCAAAAAGGAAGTTGGGGGGAAATTGAGAGGCATCAGATCTGTATTTCAGAGCTTTGAGATGACATTCTACCAAGAAAGGAGATAGAAGCAAACCCAAAAGTAAGAAAACAATATGATATGAAGAAATCCGCATTCTGTGTTGCTGTAAGAGTGTTACTAAAAGGTATTCCTACCATCTACACGAGTTTATATTTAGATATAGTCATATAGATAAATGCATACATGTAGAGACTGACAGAAGATGGGTGGGGTAGGTGGGGGTAGTAGGTGGAAGAAGAAGGAGTTAACACCCTTTGATATCTTAAATTTTCGCGTACTTTAAATCAGATAATCCTAGTTGGATGATATGATCAACCACTAATCTCGTCATCAATAAAACTTATCCAATATTATCAAGATTCAACTTAAGTATGTCATGAAACAGAGGTTTTGAATTCGAAATATAGGGGACAAAGATTTTGCTGCTTAAGTTTTTTATTTTTATTTATTTATTTTTACTCAAGTGTCTACATTCGGCGATTAATCATGGGGTCTACGCCTTGACCCCTCAAAACACAAATCAAGTAAATTGCGGGATGTGCCCCAAACTAGCCAGAGTCCAAAAGCCCTACACTGATCTGCCAAAGTGTCGAGCGAGTCAACAATTACTTAAGTATTTTAGATCTTATATGAGAAGGTATATTATCGTTGTAAGCTAAGTGAACCGTGAATCGCAACCAATTGTTGAGATAATAGCGATCGACTCGCATGTTATATTTTCAACTTAGGTATTATATTCACCACATTTCATCAGCTCAAAATGTAATGATCCAAGCCTTGTGCTCAAGTCATTCTCCCACATATTGCCTGCTATGAGAAAACCTTCGTCTTTGCAACAATCAAAGCTTCATGTTCAGGCATTATATTATACGTAGTGTTTGATTTTGGGAGGGCATTTGCCTTCTTAACCCTCATGACTTTCTATCGAGTACCCCCAATTGATCAAATTAACCGAGGTAGAGGGAAAAATACGAGATACTCTATTGCTTAGTCTAGCTTTTATGTTTCTCATAATGTACGATCCTAGGTTATAATCCTGGGGATGTGATAAAAAGTCGTGAATAGGTAAGATGGCGATGTCGTCCCAAAAGCGGACAGTACATATTATATAATGGTTTAGACACGAAACTTGATTCATTACAACAACAAAAAAGAAAATTTACATTTTTTGTAATAACTTTAGTCTCTATACTTAAGTCGTTAACTTACATACTGTCTATTTTGGAAGAGTATGAGTTTCATGCATCCCTGGGATTCGAATTCAAGTTTTCTGCCTTATAAGAGATTCAAGTTGAATTTTAGTATCAATTGCGCAACTTGTTCAATTGGTGCCAAGATTCAATTGAAATATCTTATACGAGTTCAAATCTTTAGGGATGTGATAGAAATCAATGAGTAAGATGAGTTTAACATCCCTCAAAATAGACATTACATATGATGCAACGATTTGAACACAGGCTCGGGTCGCTATAATTTGTCCAATTAGTACAAGAATTCAATTTAAGTATCTCATAGGACATAAGTATTATGTTCAAATCATGACGACCCGATAGAATACCATGAGTTGTGCTTTTTTCTTTTAATAATATGAGCATCTATGCTCAACTTGTTAAAATACATAAAATTTGTGAGAGCTCATCTTACTCTTTACGAATTTTTATCACTTTCCTTATAAGATGAGTTCTCCCAAAATGGATAGTGCGTAATTTACCATAGAGGCCTTGGTTGTCATACGAAAAGCTTAAAAGCGTGGGGTTGTGGATAATATTTTCTTGATTTATGAGATGGGAAAGAAGTTGTCCTCAAATGGAACAAGGAAAATGAAACAAAGGGATAAACTTTTTTATTCAGCAATTTATTTTGATGTGATGTTTTTTTAATGATCCGAGCATCAATTATTGAAGAAACTGTTTTCGACTGTGTGGGCTTTCAAATTCAAACATGTTTTTTTTTTTTTTTTTCCCCCGTAATGATGGCCTTTGAATTGTATTAAGTCGATCAACCTAATTTTTTACCTAATCTTTAATATGTCAAAGATTAGGTAACATACACATAGTTTTATTCTTATATTAATATAGCTATGTTTGGCCCCATTTCTTATGTTCATGTTTGAGCCAAATTAATATTTTCATTCTCAATCTTCTACCCATTTTTCAATAAAATAATATTTTCCATCACATCAATAATTTTTCCTTCTTTTTTAACTACACATTCTAAAATACATTCTTCTAAAATAATGTGGCTCAAACACACCCACAAATTCATTTTTTCAAAATTCATTTCCAACAATACATTTTTTCATAAAATAATTTTACACAAATAAAAAAAAAAGAGGAAATATTGAAAAGATATTATGTCATGGTTTGGTAAATAATATTTAAAACTTATTTTTAACTGCACATTATTCTCACAAAATATATTCCAAAAAATATATATCAAACGGGACTAAGATAGAAAGAGAGAAAAGTTCTAAAACTCTGGATATTTTTTCGTGTAATTGAATTTCCACGAGGATAAGACACTTATTCATAATTGGTTCGGTTAAAGAAGTTTATTAAAATTTGAGTCAAAATAAAATTTTAATTTTAACCATATATTTTATGAAATTCACAATTTTTTAGTCATATATTCAATTGAAAGTTACTAAAAATTTATTTTTATCTAAATCAAGAGCTATGTATATAAATCATTGTACAACACTATTACATGTACAAATAGCTTGATAATTCATGAATTGGTAGACAGTATGACCAATGACGGGATGTCTACATCTCATGAATTATCAAATTACTTGTACAAAATCATTGTGCGTGTAGTTTAATTTGTATATAAACATGTACAAGAGGGTCGAGTTTTGGGGGAATAGAATATAAAATGGAAAAGATAAAGATGTTGGTGAGATTTCTTAATAATTAACGTGACATGGGCCTGCCACGTCAAATCTTATCAGGATAGAATCTCGTGAATTCACATTACGCTTAGCGAATCATATGTAAACTTTAGTTTACACTCTATCACGTCACGTGGTATGATCTATACTATCGATTTTTAAGATACGCATCACATCATTGCACATTTTTTCTTTACATAGGAGGGAATATTACGGAGGATGTACACCAAAATGTACATCTAGCATAATTCTAAGCTACTTTTTTGTCTTTGCCACATTTTGTTTGGTGTGGATAAAAATTATATTTTTATTAAATTGTGATGAAAATTAATTAAATTTGTGGTTTAAAATTAATAAAAATTATGAATTTTATAAAATGTATTGTTAAAATAATTATTGAATTTTACTTAATTTTCTATTAAACTTTTTAAGCACATCAAATGGGGACCTTGATATTCTCCTATTTTGTAGATTTTTTAACAAAAATTTTGTGAAAAAATAATTATTTTGGAGAACGTGTAATTAAAAAATTAATAAAATATTATGAGAACGTGTTTCACGACACCTGCAGGGACCAAATAAAGAAAAAATCATATCAAAAACTTTCTTAACCCACCTTGGTAATGATGGTGATTTTTATTAGCGAAGATGTTGACTTTTATTTGAATTATGCAGAGTCGTTTTCTTCTTTTAAGTGTAATTTTTTCCAATTTTGATTTCAACATGCACAAGGGTTTTAGGTAAATTGCTTTTCAATATATAGTGGGTGTTTGGTGGGAGATTAAAATTATATTTTTAGTAGATTGTGATAGAAGTTTTTGAAATGCGTGGTTGAAAAGTTGTGGGACCCATGAAAGATGTGGTTAATATTGATTGTTTGACTTTGACTTATATTAAAATCTGATTTTAATCCGAAACAAACAAAATTACAATTTGTTAAAAAAATGGTTTGAACAAATATTATTATCTCTTAACCTTTATCTTTTTGCCATCAACATCTCAAACCATCTGCGACTCTTAACTGTCCAAATCTTCATTTGAATAAAAATAAAAAAATAAAAAAATTGTAAACCTACCCTACCTCACAATAAGTTTTTGGCAATTTTTTATTACCATGGGTCCCGCATGATGCCCACCTATGTGAGTGTAGGTAAAACTTCTGTGAAATAATTTTCTTTACGTTTGGCTTTGCTTTTTTTTTTTTTTTTGACATAATTTTTTATTTCAATTTTTTTAAAATTTATTTTATATAATGCAAAGTTATCGTTTTACCCTTTTAAAACTAATGGAAATGGTAAAAAGAAGTTGAATGGTCATGATAAAATGTTATATAAAATTGGGCAGTCATAGTGAAACGTTATATGAAATCGAATGGTTTTTGTGAAATAAAATCAAATTGGATAACCATGGTGACACTAATTATAAAGTTGGGTGGCCACCGATGAATTTAACCTTTTTCTTTTTCAATTTCTTGCCCTAAGAAGAAATTATTTAGGTAACCCGTGCTCCACCTGCCAGAGCCAACAATCCTGATTCCTTTACCTACCACTATATGGCACAACAACCAATTTATAAGAATTATTCATGATCTCGTCTTCCTGAACGAACATCGAAATCGAAGCCTGCCTCCACACGTTCAATAATAGTGTAAAATATGATTTTCTGCACCTCAATTTATGGGCTTGCTATTGTGTGGTACCGCTTTATGAGTGGTGTGTTTTCAATGTCTTTTTTTTTATTGGAAGAGCGTTGATCTTTTTCCCAAAGTGGTCCTGTAGAACTTTATCTACAAATTGTCTTCATATCAATTCTGCCGTGGAACCCTTATCAACAATTTTGGATTTTTTTATTCGCGTGGATCCCACTTTCTATTGGAGTATAGGTCAACAAATAAACGTGTCAATTTTTATTTTTATTTTTATTTTTATTTATTTATTTATTTTTTAAGAAAAACTTTAATTCTATTTGTTTACTAGTTTTTAATTTAGTGCCCATACCTAATACATTTCCTTCCTTCAACAAGTTGTTTCATCCTCCGTTATTCATTTATGTGTCTTCGGGCACAGCTGAAACTCGACATTGTCCAACCTTCCTCGTACTCGCTTTGTGTATTCCTATAGATCGACATAGCATGGGGAAATAAATAAATAAATAATATTACCTACAAGGTCTAGCGGCAGGTGGCTGCGTATTGCAGGCCGGCGGCACACCCTGTCAAACAGGTGCTTGAAATGAAATGCCGTGGTTGAAACGCAATAAAATTGAAGGCACGTGCACACAATCGATAGAAAAATAATCCAATTTTTGGTTAAATGTGGTCAACGATTTTGGTTGTTTTTTATAAGTACTTAATGTTGAATTTAAAAAGAAAGGGGAAATATGGATTTTTGCAATGTAGCCACTATTTTAGAGTGGCAATGTTTAAAACTAAGTTCATTCTTTATATTTAAAGAGTTAAATCACTCTATATTTTTAATGACAATGATTGTATTTAATAAGTCACGAATTTTAATACTATACCTTTTAAACTATTCAAACTACATTTAAATTGATTGGTCAATTGAAATGTAAAAAATTATGTTAAAGAAATTATGAAAAGAAATTAATAAATGTTTATTGAGAAAAGGAAAATGAAGAGTAAAGATCATTTCTTTATAAATAAATCATATTTTGATTACAGTAACGTTTATTCATTATTATACTTATATCATTAATCTCTCTTTTTTTTTTAATAACGTTCTTATTTTTAATATTTCATTGATAAAAAAGTTGTCTTTAAAAATAACTTTCGTCCAAAAATATTATTAACGTGCTTTAAAATGAGTATCAAATATTTAATGGCATTTTCCAAATTCAAATTATTCAAATTGAATGTGCCAGCTCTATTTTCTATCTTCAGGGGCAACTTGATGTGATGGCAAAACCGATTTTCAACCAGATTTGAGGGCCCAGATAGACTATAATTGGACAATGTTTAGTGCACTTGTTTTATTTTTCAAAGATTAAGATATATGTATAGAAAATCATTTCACATACATTTTACCTACGCTCACATGGGTGGGTCCCACATGATAATAAAAAAATCGTCAAAAAAATCTCACTCCACCTATTGTGAGGTATTAGTGGGCTTGTACACAGAACACCCACCATGTACCCCAAGCAAGACTCGTTTTTCGATAAGGGTAATTAGCACATAATGTTTCCACCTTTCATTATTATTGTGGAAAACATTCATACCTTTCATTTTTGACATTTTCACCCTTATTTCCACATTTCATTGTGCAAAAGGTTATTTCCACATAATTTCTCAATTAAAAATTATGAAATGAATAATATACCTCTCTCTTAAAATAAAAAATAAAAAATAAAAAAAATTCCAACCACAGTCCCAATTTTTTTTTTGAAAGCGCAAATAAGTCATAAACAAATTATTAAAAGGGTAATTAGTACATAATATCCATATATTTCACCGTTATTGCGAAAAACGTCAACACCTTTTTTTTTTTTTTTTTACATTTTCATCGTTAATTACATATTTGATTGCACAAACAACCACTTCTATCCATTTTCATCCAATTTCTCAATAAAAACTATTAAATAACGAATATAACCTCCTATTTTAATTTTTTTTTTTAATTTCCAATTCTTCAATAATTTATTTGAGACTCGCTTGCATTTTTAAATTTTTAAAATTTTAAATAAATTTAATTGGAACTCGTTTGCACTTTTAAAAAAAATTAAATTTTAAATAATTTATTGGGAACTTGTTTGCACTTTTTTAAAAATTAAGACTATGATTGCAATTTAATTTTTTAGCTTTTTTATTTAAATATGATGTTATATTCGTTATTTCACAACTTTTCATTGAAAAATTGGATGAAATTGGATAAAAAAAAAAAATAGTGGTTTGTGCAATCAAATATGTAATTAAGGGTAAAAATGCCCAAAAATTGAAATGTATGGATGTTTTTCGTAATAAGGGTGGAAGATATGGACATTATGTACTAATTACCTTTTTAATAATTTATTTGTTACTTATTTGTGTTTTTTTTTTTAAATTTGGAACTGTGATTACAATTAGTTTTTTTTTTTAAATTTAAAGAGATATATATTCGTCATTTCATAATTTTTAATTGAGAAAATAGGTGAAAATGACCTATTGCACAATAAAATGTGGAAATAAGAGTGAAAAATATCAAAAAATGAAAGGTAAAAACGTTTTTTACAAAATTAATGAAATGTGAGGACGTTATATACTACTTACTTTTTTTAATAATGTACTAAACACATGTTTACAAAACCAAGTCTCATTGGACAATGTTTCATGCACTTACACCATGTTTGATACTTATTCTTATAAAATACATTTTTCTCTTTCTTATTTTTAACTACACATTCTTTAATAGAATAATATTACACGCAAATTCAAAAAAAATTCTAATTTTTTAACAACATATTTTCCATCAAAACACTATTTGAAATGCATTCTTGGGAGAATAATGTGGCTCCAACAGGGTGTTATTATATTTTTCAATAACGTACCTTCTGATTTACACCCTCATTTATCGAATTTATATTTGGCACAACTCACGTCATCTTTTACGTCCTACGCATTTAATTCAACCATAATAACGTTTTCACGTCATCAATCAACTAAAAGTGTCAAATCGAAATGTGCAAGTAACTTTTTTTTTTTTTTAATCATTTTTGGCACTAAAAACAAATATGTTTAGAAACCCGAGCCCATTTGCCAGATCCACCAATCCTGACTCCTCTCCCCACCACCACATGGCACAACTTATAAGAATAATAATGCATCTCTCTGGCCACGCTTAATGTTTTATTTATTTTCTAACACTATTGGCCATTGCTCAGGGCATAATTCAGTGGTACAAAGAACATGAGTGAGATAGTCTCAGTTGAATTGACAGACGTAGTATGAGGATTCGATTCCTGCCTTTAATAAGGTTTGGAATTGGACTCTTTGTAGGTACCAGTATGACAGCTCCTGTACCCTGACCTATTTAGGCACATCCCAAAATTTTACCTCATCCATGATGCTCTAGGGACGAGACGGTGGGGACCCCTCAAGTTTAGGGTTCAACCTTTTTTATAAGAATAATAATGCCAACATGCACCAGTCAGACTCTCTGTCTTCTACAGTTTTCTATTCTTCTTTTGTTTTTAGCACATTTATTTAATTATATAAATTCATGCATGCATTGATAAATTTCTATAATATATATTTCTAACACCAAATTCTAGTTCTAAAACATATTTGAATAATAGAGTAAAATATATTTTTACTGCAGTTCAATTTCTGGGCTAGTTATTATGAATTGGACAATATTGCATGCACTTTTTCTTCTTCTGCTGCTCTTCAACAAAGGAGCAGAACAAGGTTAGTTCATTTTCATTCATTATTAATTATTTTTCCTTTTACTTAATAAATTGATTTCTTTCCATTGACATTTATTTAATAATTTTTTTTTAATGGATGATCAGTTACATTGGTACGAGAGAAAATGAAGAAGTGCACATATTTCACTATACCATCGAGTAAAAAAGGAACCCCAATGAGGATCATCTTCTGATTTGGCTCTACTGAGGACCGGGTTGCACCGATTTCTATCCTCTCATTTATTAGCTCAGTATTCTTCGTGCTTTTATTGATTACCACATGAAACTATTAATTAAAAAATATAATGATTATTTTAGTCTAGTCATAAGTGAAATTAATATAGAAAATAAAATAAAGTAAGTTATTCAACCTAATCGTTTAGATATTTATATATACTTCTCTAGCCAACTCACTATTTGTTGGGGTGGTTCATTAAAATTTTGATATTTTGAGTACTGATGGAATCTTGCCATCTTTTATCCTAAATCCATACACCCGGATCAAGGTCAAAAATTTCTCGCATGTTTTCAACATCTCCAATTTTAATTATTAAAATTATATAGTATTGTTATATCATTTTCAGATCTTCAATATTATATGCGTCAATTCTTGTGCTCGTGGATTCTCATGTTCAAATATATCAGGTTAATTTTAAAATTGGCTTGGTCAAACTTTTTAATTTTCATTTTAAATTTCAACAATTGCATATTTTCATAAGAATAATGTTATTCATCCCCACATCAATCTATGTGGCTATAAATAATTGGTTAAATGAAAGGTAAAATTAAATTACTTAATCACACATTAACGCCACCTAAACTGAAGCTATAATTGCAGTGAGGATGATTAACATTACTCCTTTCATAATGGCATTTTGAATGGTAAAAGATAGATGTCATTAAGTAAACATTACAATTACAAAATATTATTTTATCTAAAAGTCAATACCACCCTTTTAGTTAACAAGTAAAAATCAAATACTTCCTCATTAAAATTTTAAAACTAACTAAATTTTCTTATCTGTTTATTCCAACACAGATAAAAAAATCTCTAGTTTTTCATCTACATCAACCTCAAAATCTCAGAAATTGATCAAAAGTTGAACAAGAATTTCTTTTATGTCTATCACTTCAAATTGGTAAGTATATTTATGTATGTTTAATTTCATTTTCGTTAAATTAGTATACGTTTTTAATCGATAAATCTTATTTCGACATGGATTAATATATAGATAAAGTTTTTAACAGATCTATAATTTTTTAAATATTAATAAGAAAAACGTAACATCCGACTGTTAAGCTGCTTTTAAAAAAAAAACAAATCCTAACAGTCTAGTGGTTAGGTCGATTTTTCGACTATTTTTTTATAATTAAAAATTTTGTTTCGTCGTGCAAATATGATTGAAATTTCAGTTTGTTATTTTGGTAATTTCGAATTGAATGAAAAAGATCAATGTGTATGAAAATGAACGAGTGATATACGTGGTAGTATTTCAATTTTCATAATATCGAGCACATCATATGCGAAAATGTACAATGATTTACAAAATAAGACTATATAATTGAGACAAAAAAAAAAAAAAAAGGAAAGTAAGCCTATATAAATGGGACGTAGGGAGTACATAAGATGTACTCTATAATAATGAGTTTTTTTTTTTTTTGGAGATACTCCTATATTCACACTACATTTCTTTATAAATAAATCACAATTTAATCACAGTAAAGATCATTAAATTTATTCATTATTACACTTATATCCTTAATATTTTTTATTTATTACATTCTTAGTTTTAATATTTAATTGATAAAAAAGTTGTCTTTAAACATAATTTAAACCCAAAAATATTATTGACGTACTTTAAAATGAGTGTAAAATATTTTATCGCATTTTTCCAGTATTAATTTTTTTCCTATTCAAAAATATAATTGACAAATGAGTTTTTTTTTTTACTTTTGTTGGCATCTGACCTCCGAGGTCGATAAATATAGTTTGGTATATGCGATAAGCCTGAGCTAATTTGAGTTCGGATATGTGAGGTCGGCTCATATTATGTTGTTTACCGAGGCCTAAGGAGACATAATGATTGAAGATTTCTTACACATTGTACCAATAGTCAATTAGCAAGTGGCACATGGAAGATCTTACATCAACGCCCACCAAGTCTACTCATATGCTTTAGCTTCCTTCCCTAAATAATTCATTAATTATTGGGGACCATCTGTAAGGTTAAACTCATGATGACTTGATAGGCTAAGCTCGTTAACCAATCAAAATATGCCAGTAGTGTACTTTCTCAGTTCAACACTGTAGCTGATAAGATGTAGGAATGAAGGATACATGCATATTTCTCCCTATAAAAGGAAGGATGGAAAGAAAAACGAGAGGACAACAAACACTTCACATTACAAGTATTCTCTAGACTTCATATTTCAAATATCTCATTCAAAAAGAGAATGAATTAAATTGTATTTAACTTTTGTAATCTGTGATTCATGATCATTCAAGTTCTTATTCACATCCTAAGTTGGCTCGAATTTTGTTTATACAATTTTCAACGTCAACAGTTTGGTGCTAGAAGAAGGGCCCTAGCTTGTAAAAGCAGCCCCATCTCTTCTATAAAATCCACGAAAAAACATCACCATGGATGATTTGTCAACGGCTGGAAATCAATCTCATACTCGTCCCGAACAAACCAGCATTCCACAAAATGCTGGAAGAAGATGAGGCCAAAACGAAACTATCGACCCTCAAATGACTATGATGAGGAAAGCCATCGAAAAGTTGATAAATGTTGTCGATAGGTTAGAACGAAACCAAGTTCACGCTCCGCTACAAGACACTGAGGTGGAATCTCTCCATAGAGAAAGAATTAGACGACCTCCAACTAGAAGGACTCTCCAGTTCTCAAGAGAAGAATCCTCCAAAAGCCGAACTGAAGAAATCAGGAGCTCTCCCATAACGGCGAAGCCAGCTGCTAGGAGAACTAATAGTGTATTTGATAGATTGGGTTCTCAACACTCCCTAACATCTGTGAGTAAACATGATGAACCCCATACCAAACGCTTGGTAGAACGACTAGAGCCTGAAATGAGTACCTTGAGAAAACGTATTGCTGATCGAAAAGCTAAGGATAAAGGAAACATGGAGTAATATCTCATGAAATGCCATTCTTCCTTCACCGAGGATATCCTTGCCGAACCTTTACCTAAAAAGTTAAAGATACCACAACTAATCAGGTACAAAGGAGAATGAGATCCTTATTGGACAAATACACTTCCTGGATGGAACTGTAAGGAGCAGGAGATGCCATAATATGTTGTGCTTTTCCACTGACCTTGGAAGATAAGGCCAAAAGATGGTTTAGACGGCTACATCAAAGATCCATAAAAATTGAAATGATCTTGCCACAATATTCCTTGCCCGGTTTATGGGTTCAAAAGTGAGAACCACACCCAATGAGCGATTGGTGAGCATTAAACAAGGAAGGACTAAATAGCTCAAAAGTTATCTCAGGAGATTCAATAGGTAGTCCATGGAAGTTGATAAGATCCCCGATGATGTCGCGCTTATGGCAGTTCTTTCGGGGCTAAGGCCAAGAATGAGGTTTTGGTGGTCTGTACAAGATAACAGACCTCGAACGTATCATGAGTTTCTTAGCCGAGCTGAAAAACATATAAGCACTGAGGAAGCCACTGAAAAACATATAAGCGTTGAGGAAGCCACGTCCGATCTGGAAGAACTCAAATTAATTCCACAATCTTCACATCAAGTGAAGGATAAAAAGGTAGATAAAGATTTTAGTCGTGAAAGGAGAAAAGACAGGAGAGATCAGGGTGGTCGTCCTAAGCCTTATTCGGATGCATTCCATGAATATCATCCGTTAAATGCCACCTTACAGGAAGTTTTCTTGCAAATGAAAGAAAAATAAACATTTCATAGACTCCCACATCAGAAAAATGATTTGGCAGGGAAAAATCAAGGGAGGTACGGTCGATACCATAGAACAACATGACATAACACTAATAATTGCACAAATTTGAAGAAAGAGGTGGAATCCTTAATTCGATGAGGTCACCTGCAAGAGTCCATTGCTAAGCCCAGAGAAACAAACCAAGCTGGCAATCAACAACCAAAATCAACAAGGAATGGCTCAGCGAGCTCAACCAGCTCCACAAGCTCGGGATCCTCTACCTCAAGCTGAGATCAAAACTCTAGTAAGTGGCAATTAGTGCGTTAAAGGGTCCAGAAGAGCTAGACGTAGATAGGTACGCAATGCCCGCATCAGGCAAAATTATAATGTGATGTTACCAGAACTTGAGACTTACATAGCATCATACTCAGGGTAGTTTGGATATTCAGAAAAAGATTCATACGGGATTTTACAAAACCAAAGTGATGCATTGGTGATAGCTATGACTGTCGCAGGGATACAAGCACATCAGACTCTGGTTGATAATGGGAGTTCGATCAATGTGTTGTATTCCTGAACATTAGAACAAATGGGAATCCAAGAACGCTACCTCTAGCCATAGTCCAAGAGGTTGCAATGGTTCTCCAGAGATCCTATTGAAGTTCAAAGACAAATTGTTCTAAGTGTGGAGTTAGGCGAACTCTCTTGCCAGAGAAGGATTTTAGCAGATTTTATTGTTGTTGATCTTCCTTCAAACTATAATGTCATATTAGGGGGGGCCCGTACTGCAAGAGTCGCAAGCTGCTACCTCGATATATCATTATTACATAAAGTTTTCTACTCCAAATGGAACAAGTGTAGTACGGAGGAACCATGTCGAGGTAAGGGCATGCAATATTGATTTGCCTAACACCCGGATCCAAATGTTGAGAGGTCAACAAAATGGGCGAGCAGGGGAGACAAAGTTAAAAAGACCTATTTTTGCCGACCTCACTAAGATCAGCATTACTGAGAAATATCGCAGAAGCACTACAGGTGATCAACTTTCATTAGAAGAAAAGGACGTAGATTCATATCCCTATCCTGGTATCATGGTAATCTTAATACCAATAACATGAATTATATTCCTCAAAGTTTTAGTTGATACGGGAAGTTCCCTTAACATACTTTATGTCAACACATTGGAATGGATGGGGATCCCATTGAGTTTTCTACAACCCTACCCTAATGTGGTTTTAGGACTCAATGGGGCCTTCACCAAAGCAAAAGGAATGATCAAGCTCTCTGTTGAGGTTGGCGAAGCTCCACGCCGAACTAAATTGAAGGAAGAATTTATAGTGTTGAATTCTGTTTCTCCTTATGACGCCATTATGGGGCAACCTCTGTTATTCAATCTCAAAGCTATTGTATCATTGTGCCACTACTCTCTTAAATTTTCCAAGCCATATGGTGTAGGGCAAGTTAGGGAAAATAAAGATGTTGCCGAGACATGTCGAATAAAGATTTGTTCAGAAGTTCATATAGTATATCTGATGGAATCCAACCTCAGTTCGTTAGACCCACGTGTAAGAGTGAAAGGGAGAGAACCTGTAGAGGAGCTGGATAGAATGGAGGTCGGATCAGGCAATCCATCGAAAGAACTCAGAATAGGCTACGAACTGAAACCACCATTCCGAGGTCAGATCATCAAGTTCCTTCAAGATAACCTTGATGTTTTTGCTTGGAACCATTCGGACATGAAATGGATTGATCCAGAAATCATTTGCCACAAGTTGGGTACTGACCCAATGGTGTAGCTTAAACAACAATGACATCGACCTTTGAACCCAAAAATATACGAGTCCTTAAACAAAGAAGTACGAAAGTTATTTTATAATGGATTTATCTGTGAAGAAAAGTAATGGAGATTGGAGAATGTGCATAGATTTCACCGATCTGAATAAAGTATGCCCTAAGGACAGCTTTCCATTACCAAGAATGTATCAAATGGTAGATGCAACAGCAAGACACCAATTGCTTAGTTTCATAGATGCATACTTGTGGTATAATCAAATTCCTATGTATGAACCTGACTAGGAACACACTGCTTTCATCACTGACCGAGGTCTTTATTGTTACAAAATGATGCCTTTTGGTCTCAAAAACGTTGGGGCCACCTACCAACGTCTAGTCAATGCTTATGTTTGCCAAGTAAATCGGTAAAAACACGAAGGTATATGTTGATGATATGCTAGTGAAGAGTGAGGATGCCAGGAACCATCGACAACATCTTGCTGAAATGTTCGAAATCCTAAGGAAATATGGGATGAAGCTAAACCCGTACAAATGTGTTTTTGGTGTGAACTTGGGAAAGTTCCTGGGTTATCTAGTGAATAACAAGGAAATTGAAGTAAATCCAAAAAAGATACGGGCCATCATTAAGATGCATCCCCAATAAAGCCTAAAGAGGTTCAGAGTTTGATTGGGCGAGTAGCCGTCTTCAGTCGCTTCATGTCAAAGTCAACTGATAAGTGCAAACCCTTCTTCGATGTCTTGCGAGGAGGAAAAAAGTTTGAATGGACTCCCGAATGCCAGTTCAACTTTGATGAGTTAAAACAACAATTGGCACAGACGCCGGTATTATCAAAGCCAAAGTAAAGAGAAGTACTTATGTTATATCTAGCAGTCTGAACATGCTGCTAGCACCGTTCTGACTAGGGAAGAATAAAGAATACTAGGGGTGTAAGCAGTCTGATTTTTGAGGTTTTTGACAAATTTTCAAACCAAACCGTTTAAATCGGTTTGAGAAAAACTCAAACCTAAATCCAACTATTTTGAACGGTTTGAAAAAAACTCAAACATAAACCTAACGGTTTGGTCGATTTTAAACCGCTGGTTTCACCGTATAGTTTTTTGTCTGTATACTTTTATGACATTAATTCATTGAATTCAATATATATTTATATTTCATTAGCAATAAATCTAAAACAAATTAAATATATCTACTACAAATTTAAATAACAACTAAATCAAAGTGAAATCACAATAAACTAAAATATAATTTTTTGTTTGCCATGTTAGGTTAAGACGTTAGATAACGTTACAATACAAGTCTACTAAACTAAATATAAAGCCAAAAAAATATAATGATGTTCAACAAGATCTCGTGATCATCATATCTGAAAAATAAAACTACTTATTAGACAGAGAGAATAACCAACCATAATAATAAATCAATTGTTTATAATATCTAAACATAACAATTACACAAGTTTACCGTTGTATTTTGTTACGAATTCAGTTTCTCACATATACTCAAACACCAATTGTTGTCACACATGATTCATAGTCTCCATTGTCAAACAAATGCATTCGTTATATTATCATAGTATTGGATACTAAATAGATAAGAGAATCTTTAAAAATATGACAATACAAAATATAAACCACCTGCCACAACTTTCGTTGAATCATCAAATGTTTCTACTTCATCTAAATATTGGCACAACACTATAGGTTCATTCTTAATTTGCAACCAATTCTTTCCGCATATACAAGCCTCAACCATCCTTACACCTAATAAACTCCTAAAGGAATCAAGTAACTGACCTCTATTTGAGAATGCAGACTCAGAAACAACTGTAGAAATTTAAATTTTAAAGAGAAAAAGAGATTTTGATAGATTATGTTAGTCTCGAGATTATTAGATATAAATTAGGATTATTTGGTAATTATTATATATATATGTAATAGAAAATTATAAATTGACAAAACTATTAAATTTTGCATATTTGGATGAATTTTCAAAAAAAAAATCATTAGTTTTATTTTTATATATTTTTTCACCGATCCGATTTGGTTTTAAACCGCAAATAAAATTCTCAAATATAAACCAAACTGATTTTGACCGGTTTGATTTGGTTCAAAATCATTTCGTTGACGGATCCACGTGGCATCAAACCAACAGTTTTTAAAATGCGGTTTCGGTTCGATTTTTCGATTTGGCAGTTTTTGCTTGCAGCCCTAAAGAATACAGCATGATGTCTATTATGTAAGTAAAGCCCTACATGAAGCTGAACTTCATTATTATTCCTTAGAGAAACTGGCTTATGCTGTGGTTATAACAACAAGGAAGTTGAGACCTTACTTTTTGGAACATCCAATTGAGATCTTAACCAATTATCCGTTAAGGCAGGTTTTACAAAAGATAGATACTTCAGGTCGGATGGTTAAGTGGGCAATAGCGCTTGTTCAATTCGACATAAGATACAAACATTGCACCTCCATAAAGGGTCAGGCTCTCGTCAATTTTGTTGCGAAGTTCAGCTCGAATCCAATAGAAGAAATTCCTCATGACGCTCCATGGGAACTCTTCGTTGATGGATCCTCTACTAAAGCTCAGTCGGGAGTTGGAATTGTCTTGATCAGTCCAAACCACCAGCTTTTCTGTGAAGCATTATCATTTCATTTCAAAGCTTTAAATAATAAGGCAGAATACAAAGCAATCATCACATGGATGAGAATGGTAAAAGACATGAGGGTTACTCATTTTGGTAGTTTACAGTGACCCACAACTAGTGGTTAATCAGGTCAACGAAGATTACCAAGCTAAGGAATAAAGGATGAACAACTACCTTCAACTTGTTAAATAAGAGTTCAAAAATTTTAAAACTGTGATGTTCGAACGAATTTCCCGAACTTAAAATAGTCATGTTGATACCTTAGATCGGTTGGCAACAAGTGAAGGGATAGAGGAGTTTGACAGCATTTCGGTAGGAAGAATTTGTCATCCGGCCATTAGGGGCTGGAAATCGTTTATATGATGACTGATCCAAAGTCAACATGCATGGATGAAATCGGGTCGTACCTAAAAATAGATTTATGTCCATAAGATCCCATCGCAGTAAGGAAACTTTGGGTGAGGTCAGCAAGGTACACATTAATTAACAATGTCCTTTACAATCCAGGATATTATGTGCCTTTGTTGAGGTACCTGAATGAAGAGGAACCACTTTGTACTTTACATGAAATACATAAAGGAGTTTGTGGGAATCATGCTAATAGGCAATCTGTTCATAGAATAATACGGCAAGGATATTTTTGGCCCACCATGAAGAATGATGCGTTGGAATTTATTAGAAAATGTGATAAATGCCAACGATTTGCTCCTAACATCAAGCTTCCATCAGGAGAGCTAAACTATGTAATAGTCCCTTGGCCCTTTTCCAAGTGAGGGGTTGATCTAATTGGTCCAATGCCTACTAGGAAAGGGGAATGAAAATTTGCAATTGTAGTTGTGGATTACTTTACTAAATGGGTGGAGCTGAACCTCTGGCCAAGATAATCGAGCAAAAAACTACCGACTTCATGTGGAAGTCCATTACATATAGATTTGGAATACAACATTCAATTGTAACTTACAATGGAAAACAATTTGACAACATTTGTTTTGCCAACTTTTTTGAAGAATTTGGCATATGGAAGTTGTTATCCTACTTGAGATAGGGATTCCTTCTATTCGGATAATGATGTATCATGAGGAAGGAAATGAGAAGGTGTAGCGAGGAGAACTAGATTTGGTAGAAGAGAGAAGGATGAGGACGAAATCAGGAATGACATATATAAGCAACACAACGCAAGATACTATAATCAAAAGGTTAAGAAAATGGAGTTTGAGATCGGTAACCTGGTGTTAAGAAAAAACTTTCTGGCTACAAAGGAACCTAGCTCTGGATCTCTAGGACCAAACTGGGAAAGCCCTTACAAAGTAACCAAAGTATTACTTAAGGGGGCTTATGGGATGGAAGATATGGAGGGTAGACCTTTGCTACACCATTGGAATGCAGAACACCTTAAGAAGTATTACCAGTAGAACAGTGAATGTATCTTGTATCAAGCATTTGTTGTCTATAATAAAATGTGTGTTTTGTTAAAAGGAAAAATATCTATAACCATTGATTCACCGAACTAAGGTTGCATGTACTGCAACATTTGGTGGAATTTCCTATATGGAAATCATTTAAGCCTTGCTTGTGAGCAGACCGAACTAAGGTTGCATGTGTTCAACACTTAGTGGAATTTCCTATAAGAAAATCATTTAAGCCTTGTCTGTGAGCAGGCTGAACTAAGGTTGCATGTGCTGCAACACTTAGTAGAATTTTCTATAAGGAATTCATTTAAATCCCTGCTTGTGAGCAAACCGAACTAAAGTTGCATGTGCAGCAACACTTAGTGGAATTTCCTACGAGAAAATCATTTAAAGCCCTGCTTGTGAGCAGACCGAACTAAAGTTGCATGTGCTTTAACACTTAGTGAAATTTTCTACAAGGAAATCATTTAAAGCCCTGCTTGTGAGCAGGTCGAACTAAGGTTACATGTACTGCAATACTCAGTGGAATTTTCTACAAGGAAATTATTTAAGGAATAGTCCAAACAGGCATAGCAAGTTTCAATTTTTGTAATGAGAATTGCATAAATAATAATATTTTACACAAACCAAAAGGTGAAGAAGATAGTCATTCATTAATGGATCGAGATTACAAAAATAAGTTCCTAAAGAAGTTTAAAGTTCGACAAAAGCCAAATACAACAATAATAAAACTATGAGACTGGTGGGTCCTTTGGAGGCATGAACTTATCTACAACATCTTCGTTAGCATGCGAGATCCGAACTCCTGCTGCCTTTGACAACTGCTCTAGCGCTGCAGCAATGCTGTAATGCCGGAGAATTTACCAAAAAACCAGATTTTGAAATCTAGAGTTTGAAATTCACTTCCCAATTTAAAAAAAAAACACTTATTATGAATTTCAACTCTTAAATTCTTCATTTAATATCAATATTTTAACATGGATTGACTTTGATACCACTTGTAGAATTTTTCATGAACCTTAAACTTTATAAACTTTACATAATTGTCAAGATCTCTATGTCAAATCACTAAGAGAATTAATTAATGCGGAACATACCTTGATCCTTTGATTTGTATCTTGAATAATGAATCTTGAATTTGGATCTTTAAATTTACATTTCTTGATTATAATTTTTTATTTTTGATTGTGGGTTTAGTCCTCTTCAATATGATTTATCTATTAATTCTTGTGTTGATGGGATTGCACGAAGAACTGTGGATCATTACTCTATATGTCAAATACAATTTCTAATGGATTCGGTCTCTACACGTGTAATCTGCCCCACACTTTATGTAGATACCCAAAGTCCAATTACTTAATTATTTATTAAATCACTTTAATTTTGGGATTGACTTTAAAATAACTTTTATACACAATTAATTAATATGTTGACCTACATGACAAATCAAATAATTTCCCAACAAATCCTAAATTGGTTCTTTTATGGTTCATAAATTATGGGGCATGTTTTCCCATAATGTTTTAATTTGCTATAAAAATGTTTAAATTTGTCCACCCACTCTTTAAAAATACTAGATATGCAATTTTTAATCTAAAGCCTTATGACTTTATTTTTAGAGTTTAGTCTCTCATGGATCTAAACGTGGTCCTTTAAAGTTTTTAAGGATTTGAATGGATTCTCAACTCTTTATTGAGCCTTCCACTATAGATGATGGTACAAAATTGATACGATTCTCTACGACTAAGGAGGTTTGGGATGCAATTGCAACTACCTTCTTTGATGGGAATGATACTTTCCAAGTGTATGAACTCTAGCGAAGAGTGGCTTGGTTGAGGCAATCAGGTGGCTCCATTGAAAAATACTACACATATTTACAAGGATTGTGGTTTGAAATTGACTTTCGTCGCTCGAATCCGATGGTTTGCTCCAAAGATGTTCAAAGTTTCCACAAATTAATACAAGAGGATCGAGTTTATACTTTTCTGGATGTTCTCGATGACAAGCTCGACAACATGCGTTTTACAAATGAAACCACTTCCCTCAATTGAACAAACCTACACACATGTCCGTTGGGAGGCCATCCGGCAAGCAGTGATGATCATCAATGTCGACACCTCCTCAGGAACAGTTCTCGCTATAAAAGGAATAAAACTTGGTATGTCTTCTTCGGGCTCTGATGTGAGATTTTTCCAACCGCAAGTGTACAGTGTCAAGTTTTAATATAGTGAGAGTAGAGTATCATTTTCCATAGGGATTGAAATCAAATCCTAATAATTCATGTAATTAAAACAACCTTAATTTTATCTAGAAAACCAAAATATTCGAGTGAATTAACTAACTAAACTAATTTAATAAATTAATAACGCAATTACACAAAATTAATACCAATGAGATTAAACTCTAGAGATCCAATTTCACCTAACTATCAACTATGCTTCGATCATCTAACTCTTTCTTAATTTACTCTAATGGTTCATTAGTCAAGAACCCGAAATTATCTTAATCCCCTATGTCGATGACGAATTGAGAATTACTCTTAAAATCCTAATTTCGAGTCTCCATCTAAAATTAAAATGATAAAGTACATTTAGATCTTTGGTTCTCTTAATAACTACAAAGAATTTCATAGACCTCTCGAACTCTATAATTTCCTAAATTGTGTTTATCAATGGTCTATTTAGAATTCCTTCTCTCGATAGTAAATCTCAAATTACATATCATTCAAATGGTGATCAAGCATTCGAAAGCATTAAAAATAGATAAACACAAATAAACCAATTGAAAAACCCTTGAAATAGATAATTAAATGATTAAAGCATAATCTCTAGTGTTGGCTACATTGTATCTCTAGAAAAATAAATTACTCCATGAAATATAAAAGAAAATACAATCCATATTTTAAAACATTGATAAAATAGAGAATAAGAAAAACTCTTTGATTTGTGGATTCCTCAATCTCCAAGGGTCTTCTTCTTGATGTGGCTGCTATTTTTTGTCTCCCAAAAATGCTTTTTTTTCGAACCTACCAGCCGTATTTATAGTCCCCCCTTTAAACTCGTCAGTTTTAGAGTTTATTTGGCAACTGGTGTCGTCGCGATGCAGAGGCGCCCAACCTCTTTTGGACTGGCGTAGGGGCGCCACTTTTGGGCGCGGGGCCTCCTGAACCTTCGGGTGAGAAACAACTACACTGTGCGTCCTTCAGTGTTTTTATGATAACTTTTTCTCCACATATCCAATTGAGATGATTCAAGATGCGTTGGAAAGATAACTCAAAGGGTTAAAACTTTGCTTCAGACATCATCCTCAATTAGATCGTTTACTATATCAAACGTGAGTGTCAATATGAGACTAAAAATCCGGAGCAAAACGTTTTCGGTTGGAATTTGATATGTGATCACTCTTTGGTTATATTTGATCCCTTTGACATCTTTCTTCATCCAATTGACCATTAACATTCTCAAATCTTCATCATGAGGTTCGGTGCAACTTTTTAATATTTGCACTTTAGTCTCCGAACTTTGGATCTCTTACAATTTAGCTCATTTCTCCAGTTTTTGTCAACTTTAGATTATTTTCTTCAATCTCATCAAACTACATACAACATCAAAATCATGCATTAAAACATCAACAACTCACAAAAATTAACCAAATAACAAGTTTAATGGCATTGATATCATGAGTAAAATATCACTCATCAAATACCCCAAACTTAATATTTTACAAGTCCTCGAGCAAACATTAAACCAAAGAAAATGAATAACAACCACACAAACAAAACAAAAAAAAAATCAATAAAAACAAATTGTATTAGATATCTTGCCTTCGTAGCTCAGGATTGGCAACATGCATTAATTTCATGAATCATTTCAAAATTATAATGCAAAAGCTAACTTCCCACATTTTCAATGCAAAAACGGGTGTGTGTGTGTGTGTGTGTGTGTGTGAAGAGTTAAGTGCAACGCTTTATATTAATTGATCCAATTCCTGACCTCAAAAGTTAGATTTTTCCTTCGCTCGTAGGACTCATACACCCCCAAACTTGTTTTCTTTTCACTCCCTATGGTATATTTTTAAAGTTGATTTTCAATACTAATCTCTTACACCACTCAAGTTTGGTTAGATTTCACTAATTGTAGTTCAACATGTCAACAAATATGGATTCTCCTTATTTTGACTGATTCAACCTCCAAGACTCAACCAAGTTACTAACATCTTATCAAAAGTCTAATCTCCTAAAATAAATGTTCGGGGTTTAATCAAGGCATGTAGTGCTTCTTTTGTTTTATGCACCTTATTATGCGCAAACGTCTCTTCATTAAACTCTCTAAATGACCCCTATAGCGAGCTTTAGGCCGATGGCTCCCAAATCAGATGACTTTAGGGCACCAAGTTTTAAATCCTTGCAGACTTAATCACTCGAGTCATAAAGGCTATAAATGAACGTTTCATAACGAGATTATCATAGTTATCCTCATTGGGATATTTTTAGGGTAACTTCTAAAAAATGTAGCTTTTTCCAATTGCCAAAAAAAAAAATCTGGAAAATATTTTCTCACCCAAATATCAAGAATTTATTTTTCTCAAAAATGTGGAAAATTTAAAAAGTTGGAAATATTTTCCCGAGAAAATTTTTCCAATCAAACACTACAAAAGTTGGAAAATGAAGATATTTTCCATTTTCCATGAACAATTCGGCCTATCAAACGGAGCCTTAGAATAGTCAACAGGATTCCCACTCCAAACATTGTAAGGTGTTTTATATTATAATGATTTAGTTGGACATTTATCAATGAGATACGATGCAGTTTTAATAGCTTCTCCCCATAAAACTTTAAGAGATATGAACTAATCAGCATGCACCTATTTTTCCTAATAGAATCCTATACATTTTTTCTGCTAAACCATTTTGGTGAGAGTTTAGGTGACAGTTCCGTGCCTAAGAATTTCATTCTCTTCACAAAAATTGTCAAATTTTTCACTACAGAATTCAAGTCAATTGTTAGTCCTAAGAATTTATGAATTCTTATTGACTTGATTTTGAAAAAGAATTTTTCAATTTTTTAAAAATTTTGACAGGTATTATTTATATATATATTTTAGCAAAATAGCCCAAATTTCTTTTTCAGAAAAATCATCAATTATGAGAAGAAATTATTTGAAATCAGAATACGTACACGAGAAGTTTGTCCCCAAAGACCAGCATACAAGTAATCTTGTATACAAACATATTTATGAATACCAACAATAAAAGGCAATTTCTCATGCTTCCCATAAATGCATTGTTCATAAAATGACACCTTTCAATCTTTTCACAACAAAAAATAATCTCTATTTTATCAAAAAAAAAAAAAAAAAAAAAATCAGATTTTACCACTTGTATGACCAACTCTTTTATTTCACATCTCAGATCTGTCATCTTGAGAGATTGTAGCAATTAGTGAATCACCCCACCAAGGGTGAGACTTTTAAAACATAAATCCCATTAGTCTTATGGACTTTAATAATCTTAGCAAAATTATTATAAATAAAAATAATTTCTTTTTTATGATTATATCATAATCCTCATCATCAAGAATTTCAAGAGAAATTAAATTTCTCTTTAAATCTGGTATATACATAATTTTTTCAAGAGTGGATATTATCATTTTCCAGAATTGAAACTATTTTTCCAATTCCTTTTATTTTTGCAAGAAAAATCATTACACACTTTACTTGCCCACCATTTATTTCAAAAAAAATATGAAAAGTGCACTCCGAATCAAGAATTCTTTCATTTGTGATTAAACAGTGATTAGCCATATAGACTTGTCTATTTGAAGTTACGGTTTCTTTACAAGCTATAGCAGCTCACCTTCAAAATTTTCAACTTATCAATTCTTTTATAACATTGTTTTTATAAAGTGTCCCATTCGTCCATAAAAATAACAGTTATTTCCTTTGGCCATATTCCTTTACTTATTTTTGCCCTTCCCAGTTTTATCAAAAAAAAAAAACTCATTTTATGTTCCAAATTCTTTGTTTGAAAAATTGGCATTATTATTTCCTTGGCAGAAATGTTTACCTTTTGTAAGGAAATGTGATCCTTAAAGAAGAATTAGGACTACCTTATAATTCACAAAATCTGTTAGAATAAAAACCAGTTGAAGGAGCCTTTAAGTTTACAGTTTCATCTGTTCATTGGTTGGAATCTTCAACAATTTGGAGCCTTGTTTGTTGGTTGTTAAATAACCGAAAAGGATCCTCATTTAGTTCTATAAATAGAGGTATTAGGTAGTGAAAAACAAAGAAGCTTTCAGGGGTTGAAAGAAGGATAGAAAGTGAGATTGTATAGGAATGGTGGAATTCTTATAAATTTGGGTAAAATATTTCTTGTATGAATTCAAGAGTGTAATGCATGTTTAGCTTTAGTAATAAAGTGTTAGGAAGAGGTTTTCTTCCTAGTTAAATCATGTTTGGTGTTTAATTCTTGCTGAAAATCGTTTTTCTTTAAGTCTGTGGCTGTTAAAATCAAATTTTAAAGCATCTGTGCATATCCGGTAAGTTGAAGGCAAATACGGTAAGGAGAAGTGATATCCAGTATGTATCCCGCATGTACGGTAAGTTCAATTTATTCAGTTTTTCTCATTTTCTGCTGGTGCATTGCTGATTTCTGAGTTCCTTAAGTAAATACCAAGCAAAGATAGCCTTCAAAATCCAACAAGTGGTATCAGAGCATAAAGTTTCTGGTTCTAATTTCTGAATTCTTCAATTGGCCGAACGTCTTTTTGTGAAAAATAGATTCCTGGCCAGAATCTTGATCACAAAATGTCAACATCCAAATTTGAGGTAGAGAAATTTAATGGCAAAAATGACTCCAACTTGTGGAGGGAAAAGATGATGGCTCATCTTGGTAATCTTGGATTGGAAGAAGCCTTGGAAGGGAAATCAAATACTGATGCTGATGTTCTGAAGAAGGCAAGGAATACCATCATTCTTAGCCTATCTAATACAGTTATGAGGAAGGTCATTAAGGGGAAGACGGCGTCTGAAATGTGGAATAAATTGGAAGAGCTTTACTTGACTAAAGCTTTGCCTAATCGGATCTACCTGAAGCACAAGTTCTATAGCTTCAAGATGGATGAATCAATGTCAATTGATGAGAACATTGATGAGTTTACTAAGCTGGTTTCTGATCTGGAGAATCTGGACATCAAAATTGATAAAGAAGACCAAGCTATTTTCTTGTTAAACTCTCTGCCACCAGCCTATGATCACTTAAGGCATACAATTAAATATAGCAAGGAGACTTTAACCCTTAAAGAAGTTGCTGCAGCAGCCTACTCGAAGGAACTGGATATGAAGCAGAATGGAAGACTTGCTAAAAGAAGTGGAGAAGTGCTAAGTGTTCAAGAAAGAATGGAGAAACTGGTGTGCTGGATTTGTAATCAAGAAGGGCACTATAAGAGGAATTGTCCAAGAAGAAATCAGAGATGGATAAAGAAAGAAGGCAAGCAAGAGGGAGAATGTGCAAACTTTGTTGGAGGCTATGAAGTTGATGGAGTATTTTGAAGGGTCCAGTTGAAGTGAATTTGAATATTCTTCTCAAAGAATCAAGGAGAAGATTGTAAGGAAATGTGATCCTTAAAGAAGAATTAGGACTACCTTATAATTCACAAAATCTGTTAGAATAAAAACCAGTTGAAGGAGCCTTTAAGTTTACAGTTTCATCTGTTCATTGGTTGGAATCTTCAACAATTTGGAGCCTTGTTTGTTGGTTGTTAAATAACCGAAAAGGATCCTCATTTAGTTCTATAAATAGAGGTATTAGGTAATGAAAAACAAAGAAGCTTTCAGGGGTTGAAAGAAGGATAGAAAGTGAGATTGTATAGGAATGGTGGAATTCTTATAAATTTGGGTAAAATATTTCTTGTATGAATTCAAGAGTGTAATGCATGTTTAGCTTTAGTAATAAAGTGTTAGGAAGAGGTTTTCTTCCTAATTAAATCATGTTTGGTGTTTAATTTTTACTGAAAATCGTTTTTTTTTAAGTTTGTGGCTGTTAAAATCAAGTTTTAAAGCATCTGTGCATATCCGGTAAGTTGAAGGCAAATACGGTAAGAAGAAGTGATATCCGGTATGCATCACGCATATACGGTAAGTTCAATTTATTCAGTTTTTCTCATTTTCTACTGGTGCATTGCTGATTTCTGAGTTCCCTAAGTAAATACCAAGCAAAGATAGCCTTCAAAACCCAACACCTTTTTATCATCAAACTGACCCCACTTGTGAAATCCTTTGATTCATTTTTAAATTTTAACTCTTTATTTCTCAGAGAGGAAACAATAATATCCACAGTTATGGATTATCTTCCATAATCAAGGACATTATATTTTTCACGTAAAGACTCAATAATGTCACAGATTGTTGATCAATAGAGATAGTCTAATAACTATTACCAACCTCTGTAATAACACTTCCAGACTAATGTAGAAACAAAGTACTCTGAGCATTTCAACTTCATCAATTTTCTTGAGAGTATCAAAATCAGTTGCCCAAGATTCATCAAGTGCTTTAGCACATTTTTATTGTAAAAGCAGGGCTTTTATTTTCTGACTCCAAAAACTGAAATCTTAACGTCTAACTTGATATTTCCCATCATAGTTGAAAAGTTACTTGCAGTTAAGAGAAACCTTAAATAGTAAAAAATTTCACTAGAAAAGGGTTCATTGGTTCAAAAAATTATGTATGAAGTCAGAACATTAATTTCAATGAAATTTGTACCAAACGAATTCCACAAAAAATAAAAACTGGGAATTATATTCACAAAATATAATATCAAAGATACACAAAACTCTAAAAATAATTTATAAGGACAATATGCAATATAATCACACAAATAAATCAGAATATTAAAGAAACTCAAATCGTAGTGCCTTCAAATTCTAGGGCTCTCTCATGAAACCCTAGACAAAAGTAGATCTATAACAATGTCCACCAAGAGATCCAAAAATATTGTAACTCAACTAAAAATATTGCAAAGTAGTTTTAGAATCGTTACTAGAAGTTCGAAGAACACACAATAAACAGAGAATACCACAATCTATTTTATACCTCCAGTAAAAACTAGATTTTACCATTGAAGTTACATATATGTGAAGATCTAGGGTTGAAACTCATAGCAAGTCATTAATAATGATTCTAATACGTTCTCCTTCAGATCGAAGGCTTTTATACCAGTGTCAATCGTAACAATGACCAAATAACAAATAACTTTTAAAGTAAAAGAAAGAACAACAAGAATTGTTTTGCTCTGAAGGACCGGATATAAGATAAATAACATACTCACGCTTAAAATCCACTAGCACAATTAAAACGTCAAGATTAGAGGCCAATACATTAAGTATCAAACCAAAAAACCCATAGAATTACAAATCTCTCTCTGACTCAACAAATTATACCAAGTAAACAAAAGTTAACGCTCGCCATAACTTCTCCACACATTAATCTTCCACACGTTAGTCTTACATAGAAATTACACTGAGCCCATGTTTGAGCCCTATTTTTTGAAAAAAAATATATATTTTCTTGAATAATGTTTCAATCTCATTTCAACTACACATTCTTCAATAAAATAATATTACATACAAATCCAAAACTTTTTCTTATTATTTAACCACGCATTTTCCATCAACGCTCTATTCAAAATGCATTTATTTATTTATTTATTTTACAAAAATGGGGCTCAAACAAGCCCTTAAGTAAACAAAAGTTACTGCCCACCAACAAAAATATCTAAAAATCTCAACTCCTATATACATTAGTCTCACATTGAAAATCAAGAATAAGAGAAAACGTAAAGAAGATGAAGAACCAATGAGAAATGACACAAGAAAACCCTAGAAGAATGAGAATCAACTATTTAAATGAAATAGCCCAATAATTTTCCATCAATGGACACTAATATGCCACTTGTCATCAATTCAACATTTCACAACAGTATTTTAAAGTTTGATCCAAATTCAGTTGGGTATTTGTGGAATTTTCGGATTGGACAGTGAAGAGGTTAAAATATAGATCAAGGAGGAAAATAGCCACATTGTCGCAAGCTTACCTCACGAGCGGCGCAACAAGATTTTCAGCAGAGAGCTACCGCTCGAACGACGCACTTGCTACTCTCTTAGCGCAATCCGAGAGCTCGAGCACAGTGCTTGTCCAGCCCTAGGTTGTTTTCATTTTTTCATGCGATTTTTGGGATTATCTCCATCTTTGGGACTAATATTAGGGTTTGACATGTACCATATATATAGTTGGCTCTTCTTCATAGTTAGAATAAGTTAGAAACGCAATATTCATTCTATTCTTTCTCCATACTATATTGAATTCTCCATTCATTTGCCAAGTTCTTTATTGTGATTGCTACTTCATATTGTACTATATAATTTTATTTCTTCTATCCCTAACAAGTGGTATCAACATACATAATTCTTGTTCGGATTCTAACAAGTGGTATTAGATATTAATGTTTGATTTGTTCAATATTTTTTGTTCTTGTGATGGCAACCACAAAATATGATATTCTGCTTTTGGATTGTAGCACTAGATTCTCACTGTGATGGGTGAAGATGCAAGCAATGCTTGCTTAGATGGATTTGGATGACGCATTTTTGGAATTTAACAAGATGTCCAATTGGTCGTTAGAGGAGAAACGACGTAAGGATCGAAAGGCCCTTTCTCAAATTCATCTCCATCTTTCAAATCATATTTTTCATGACGTTTTAAAGGATAAAACTGCAACTGTGTAATGGTTAAAATTGGAGCAATTGTACAAGACTAATAGTCTAACTAGCAAATTGCACTTGAGGCAACGTTTGTATTCTCGTCATATGAAATATCCTTAGAAAATCACCTTACCATTTTTAAAGAAATGGTCACTGATTTGAAAACCTTGGAGGTTAAGTATGATGATGAGGGTTTGAGGTTGATTTTATTATATTCATTGTCCGCTTCATATATGCTGTTTAGAAACATGATATTATATAGTCATGATACTCTTATGGTTGAAGAAGTATATGATGCTATGTTTTCAAATGAGAAGATAAAACATATCGTTGGATTTGAGGCTCATGCAGAAGGTTTTGTTGTTCACGATGGTTATAAGAGAGACAGTGCAAAGTCTAATTTAAGTAATAAAAGTTGTAACTATTGCAAGAAGAATGGGCATATAAAGAAAGATTACTATAACTTGTAGAATAAAGAAAAAGTGGCTGCAAATCAGAAAGGGAAAGCAATCAGAAACTTCAAGTGAAGCAGATTTTGCAGAAGATACAGTGACGGAGAGCTTTTAGTTGTTTCTAATGGCGACTCTGAATCTGATGAGAATTGAATTCTTGATATAGCTTGTACTTTTCATATATGTCTCAATCGGAATTTATTTTTAACATATGAAGAAGTTTAAAAAAATGTCGTAATTATGTGAAACAATGTACCATGTAAGGTAGCTGATATTGGAAGTGTCGGATTTAAGATGTTGGATGAGATGGTTAGAACACTTGATGGGGCGGGACATGTTTCAGATTTGAAGAGAAATCTTATCTACTTAAGTACTCATGATTCAAAATGATACGGTTCATTGGTGAAGGTGGACTTCAAAAGGTTTGTAAATGTACTCGTGTTGTGTTGGAGTGGCGGTGATAGTCCCAATTGTATGTCTTGTAAGGTTGTTCAGAATCTTTGAAGGTGTTGAGTCTAGCGAAAAACCTTCTACAAAACCATTTTGTGGTATTGATTCTATTTCAGGGCATGGTTTTGCCATGTTTCGTAATTGTTGATTTATTTTGTGATTTTGTTGCTCATATTGATAATTAGAGTAAATTTTGGGAACGTGATGTAATTTCGCTAAGCAGTGTTTGGATTCATTTATCCTAGTTGGATTTTGTGGAAGAGGCGAAGAATTTTGTTCGTTGGAGAATTGGTTGAAGTTCTTGTTGAAGAATTTAGTTTTTGCATTGGGTGAAATTTGTGTCGGGGTGGAGAATTTTTTTTGAAATTTGATTCATTGTATGTAATTTGGTTCATATTAGAGATTTGTTAAAATTTGACCTAAATTTGGTTGGGTATTTGTGGATTTGTTGGATCGGGTTTTGAAGATGTTAAAATATGGACCAAGGAGAAAATGATGTCGCATTGTCGTTAGTTGGCCGTTAGCTTACCGCTCGAACAATGAGACAAAATTTTCAGTAGAGAGATGTCGCCCGCCTATTACCCACCTGGTGTTTGAATGTGCACCTGTCGCTCACTTATCACAAGCCGACGCTCAATGTTATGCTTGTCGAGCGCAAGATTATTTTCTTTATTCTAATAGATTTTTATGTTATTTCTATATTTAGAACTATTAATAAGGTTTGATATGTACCCTTATATATAGTTGTCTCTTTTTCATAGTTAGACAAGTTAGAAACGCAATATTCATTATATTCTTTCTCCATATTATATTCAATTTTCCATCCATCTGCCAAGTTTTTCTTGTGTTGTAATTGCTACTTTATATTATATCATATAGCCCCCGTTTGAGCCACATTTTTCATCCTTAAAAATGAAAAATATGACCGTTATCCATCACATCAAACCATCAATTTTGAATTTCTATCTCTTGTGTGGGACCCAATAACGACTATATTTTTCATTCTCATTCTTAAAAAAGGTGGCTCAAACGGGGCCATAATCCCGTTTCTTGTATTGCTAGTAAGTGGTATCAACATACATAATTCTTGTTCAGATTCTAACAAGTATAGCTAAAAGTTGCATAACCAAAATGCGAGGTTACAAGTATAGAGACAACCAGGTCTGGTTAATATCCATTTAATCATTGGGCTTGGCTCGGTTTGAAATATACATTGGCCCAAAAACGTTAAACATCATAATATCAGCCCGACACAAAGGATGACGTAATTGCAGTGTGTATTTTCCCCCTTTTGTATCCTTCTTTGTATGGTCTTGTTGGAGTTCAACCATCCATAAAAATATGTTTCTCTATTGTTTCCATTGGTTTTCTCTAGAAATAAAGTGAGGAAATTCTAAACGTGTCTTCTTCATAATAAGTAGAAAAAAATGGGTAAGATGACTTATATTTATTTTGTTATGATATTGATACATGATGTAATTAATAATTATCCATGATAGCCAATGAGGTGAGTACTTAATATGCACTCAACGTAGAGCATCACATGATAGGTCATCTACCCACATATGTTGTCTACCACTAGGAGGTAATCGACCCCCATGAGGCCACTTACCACCATGAGGCCGTTGACCATCATGAGGTTGCCTGCCACCATGAGGCTATCTACGTTCACATAGGTCGTCTACCATTATGAGGCTGCCACAACCATGAGGCCCTTTACGTTTATATAAGTCGTCTACAATTATGAAGCTACCTATCACCATGAGGCCCTCTACGTTCACATAGGTCATCTCCACTATGAGGCTATCGACCACCATAAGGCCGCCTACCACCATGAGGCCGTCGACCCCCATGAGGTACTCTACGTTCACATAGGTCGTCTACCACTGTGAGATCGTCAACCACCATGAGATCGTCGATACCATGATGCCGTCGACCCCCATGAGGCCACCTACCATTATGAAGCCTTCTACGTTCACATAGGTCGTCTACCACTGTGAGGCCGTCAACCACCATGAAATCGTCGATCACCATGATGCGGTCTACCACCATGAGGTCGTTGACCCCATGAACTACCATAAGGCCATCTACGTTCACATAGGCCATCTACCACTATAAGGCCGCCAACCACCATGAGGCCATCTATGTTCACATAGGCCGTCTACCACCATGAGGCCGTAAACCCCCATGAGACCACCTACCTCCATAAGGCCCTCTACGTTTACATAGACCGTCTACCACTATGAGGCCAACGCTATACTTAACCATACAAATGGAAATAAGCTGGACGAGAATCGCTCAAAGACAAATGTGAGCACAACCAACCGCTTGAGAAGTGGGGATTATCACATCAGAACGTGTGGGAAGTGGGAAGATTTACGTGAGACTTGTGGCACCATTAACTATTGAACGAGTGCGTTGCATCAAGTGCCTATAAATACCCTAAGGTGAGAAAAGTATGGCTCTCTTGAAACCCTAACTGTTTGAATTCTAATTATACTCTCTTCCTACTTTCCTAAATCAACTATCAATTCTCACGTCGAAGGTACAATGAAGGAGAAAGCCCCAACCTCATTTTATAGATAGCATTCACTGATCGGAGTAGTCAAAATACACAACACGTTAAGGAGAACGCCGAGGTCTATTTCGCTACAATTTCATTGGCGCTGTCTATAGGAAACCACTGAACAAAAAGCTATGACAAGGAGATGAACTAGGAATGAAACACGCATGGTTGGGAATATGAAATAGAGACAAAGTCAATATCTGTCACAAGGGGTCGCGGCCCATCGTTGCCACCATAGTACGTAACGTAGAGCCAATTTAGTGCCTTGGAAATGAAATTAGCAGCCATGATGACCCTCTTGCAGAATCAAACTCAGAAAATCGCAGCCCCACCACAGAACTCGTCGGAGGTCGTGTATGAGCAACCTCCCTAGGTAGCGTAAATGATTATCTCTCATCTTACTCAGTCGATGGTAGAAGACTTGGGGGCTACAAGGCTTGAGGTGTCACAGACTCCACGACCAATGACAGACTTGGAAAGGAAGATAGAGGAGATGATGACCCAGAAGATAAACGATGCATTAACCAAGAGGAAGGACGGACGTAGGCAAATGGTTTTGGAGAAAGATCCTTTTGCACCTGAAATTATGGTCGTTCCTTTACTAAAGGGCTTTAAATAGCCGATGATAGAAGCATATAATGGAGCCACGAATCCCTTTGACCACTTGCGGACCTTCGTTTATTTAATAAGGCTCTACGCAACCCCAGATGCAGTGATGTGCCGATCTTTTCCTCCAACACTCAGGAGAGAGGTAAGAGACTATGTGGCCACCTTGGCACCCAAGTCTATAAAGACTTTTGATGAGCTTTCCAGAAGTTTTGTGACATACTTCATGAGTAGCAAAAGGAAGCGAAAGACGACTATTTGGTTGATGCAAGTTGCGCAAGAGAAATATGAGTCTTTGCAAGAGTACTTGGCTAGGTTCAGCCGGGTGACGCTTGGAATAAGGGACCTTCAAATGTCTGCAATGGTAACAACATTAATGAATGGCACGTGGAACCGAGCCTTCAAGATGTCACTCTCCAAAAACACTCTAGAGTCGATGCATGAACTGTTGAAAAAGGATGACAAGTACGTTGACGTAGAGGAACCAAAGAAGGTCACAAAAATCTTAGAGAGGGATGAGAGATAGAAAGTTAGAGGCGAAAGTCAAGCGATGTGCAAAAACCCGTTGAAAAAGATAAGTCGAGGAATGAGCACGCAAACAAAGTGTACACTCAGGATCGGTCAGTTAGGCAGAAGAGAGAGGAGGTCAAAGCCTTCTTTCCTTTAAATACTCTACGAGCCAAGATATTGATGGAAATTCAGGACATAAAAAAGATCGACTAGCTGAGACCGATGGCGACGTCTGCCAGTAACAAAGATAATAGCAAATACTGCCAATTTCATAAAGACCATGGGCATGACACGAAAGAATGCATCCATTTGAAGGAGGAAATCGAACACCTCTTGCAGTGTGGTTTTTAAACTAAGTACGCGAGGAATGATCGAGGCAAGCAGGAGGTTGATGATCGACCACCGCCTAGGGCCAGTATTATAAATGTGATTATTGGAGGGATCACAGTGGAGGGATTCGAACTCGACTAAAAAGAGCTATACAAGCACAGTCGGGGTTTGGTCCATTTAGAAAAAGGCCAGGTTCAATCAAAGCATCAGTTTTGGTAAGGAAAGTTTTATAGGGGTGGTAACCTCTATGATAATGCCTTGGTGATAGTTGACAAATAGTGAATAACGATGTTAAGAGAGTGTTGGTTGATGGCGATAGCACAACAAATGTTCTCACTGGGAAGCATTTGTGGGATTGAAAATTTCGTTGGAAAAGGTGAAAGCAGTATACACCCATCTCCAAGGATTTAGAGGGGCTACTGTGATCTCGACTAGAGTTGTGGAACTACCAGTGACATTGGGTACTTACCCCTACAAGCATGGTAATCTTGACGAATGTTTTGGTTGTCAAGACCCCCATGGTGTATAATGCAATCTACAGTCGACCCATGTTGAATACTGCTAGGGCTATTCCCTCTACTTACCACCAAGTGATGAAATTCTCAATCACTCATGGTGTGGGGTTTGTGAGGTGTGATCAACAGTCTTTGAGAAAGTGTTATGTTGACAGTATACGAACGAATGGATCTCCACCAGTTATGATGTTGGACTTTGAGCCTCCAAGGGGACAGATTGAGCCCTCCGATGCTACGGAAAAAAATTTGGTGGCAAGAGCGCATGAATTTAGCAAGAGGGCCAAATTGGGAAAGATTGTGTGAGGTGATCTGAAGCCTTAGAAAGGAAGCTTACAGCTTAAAGGACTTGAAAGGAAAACCACTGGGCAGCCTTGGAACACTGAGCATCTCAAGAAGTATTATGAGTAGACCAACGTGTAGGGATTTCGAGTCGCGTGATGCAATGCCTGCTACAGGCACACTTTATTGAAACTGTTTAATGAGAAGCCTGGATGGCGGCAGATGATGAGGGCGCTAAGGAAGGATCAGCCTAGTTGGGATGTCTCGGTGCGGCTACTGAGTTCCTAAATCTTGGCAAGTTAAATATTATTACGAGATCTTAATTTGTGATTGGTTGAAGCGAAGAATACAAATCTCTCGTACTGTCTCAGAGATCACTCAACATAATGGTGAGAAACAAAGCCAAGAAATTGGTTAGCTCGAAGATTGCTCTACAAGCTGGTGATTATCACCAGACCCTATACCCTACTGTCTCGAAGATCGCTTAACATATAGCGCTGGGCAACAAAGCCAAGAAATTGATTAGCTCTAAATCGCTCTAAGGGCTGGCAATTATCACCTAACCATATACTCTACTGCCTTGAAGATCGCTCAACACATAACGCTGAGCAACAAAGCCAAGAAATTGGTTAGCTCAAAATCACTCTAGGGGCTGGTGATTATCACCCGACCCTATACTCTATTACCCCAAAAATTACTCAACACAAAGCAGTTAGCAACAAAGCCAAGAAACTGGTTAGGTCAAAATCCCTATAAGGGCAGGTGATTATCACCCGACCCTATACTCTACTACTTTGAAGGTCGCTTAACACATGGCGGTGAGCAACAAAGCCAAGAAATTGGTTAGCTCAAAATCGCTCTAAGGGCTGGTGATGAGTTTTCAAAACCAAAAATGGTTAAAGATCAAAATCATTAGCCCCGACATTCAACAACCCAAAATCATTTGATATACTACAGGGAACAACAAAGACAAAAAAAGACCAGTTAGCTCGAAATCACTCTTGTTGACCTATGGTTGATTCCACCCTTAATGTTTTGATTATAACAAACAAGATTAACATTGTTTCAAACAATTGATTTTGAGTTATGATAGTTCAATGTTAAAATCTATCGAGTATTGCCAAAATCAACACATCATAAATTGGACTCGAAATGAATAGCAAAGTGAAAGTTAAGCATTTAAGTCAAATCATTCAAGACGAGAGCTTAAAAGATCAAAATCAAGACTATCAAATTGGGCTCATGAAGAAGGTCAAGATCGATGTCAAACTTAAAGCCAAACGTCAAGAAAGATCAAGATTAAAAGTTTAAGAGCCGACGAAAAGAAACTTCGAAACAAGATCAAAGACTAGACTTTTGAGATCATGTGTAAAGTACAACACTTTGATATTTAGTAATGAATGACAATATCTCAAAAATCATTTTGTGCACAAGTTATTTTCATATCACTTGCATAAAATGTTTTGATCAAAAGTAAAATTGATTTTCAAAATAATGTTTGGACTTATATCATATTTTCATTCAAAATATTTTGCAAAAAAAAAAAGGTCAACGATCAACGGTTGACTGTACCGAACGTCCAGTACGCTTTATAGGACGTCCGGTATAATTGATTTTTGGCCAACGGTCCATTTTTCTGACATAAAATAAGGCTAAATCGACCGTTTAATTTGACGGACGTCCGGTACGGCAGAGTTTTTGATAAATTTTCATCTATAAATACCAACTCTCTTTACATTCAATTTGGACAATTTTCGAGAAAAAATTGAGAGAGTTATTTATTGAAAATCTTTGAGCTTAACTTGTTTTTAAATTCTATCTTATTTACAAAGAAATTCTTGATTGATCCAAACTAGTTTTATCCATTTCATCAAGAATTAAATTTTATAAAGAAAGTTTTCAATCTCATCTATCTTCTAAATCTTGATAAAAGTTTTCTACCAACACTTATATTGAAGTGTAAATCTCTCATCATCCTTAACTTGTGTTATATTGTGTTAAGAAAGATTATTAGTTGAAAACTTTGATAACAATACAAACTATTTCACAATCTATCGTTTATCAAAGTTTACATCATCAACATTTGAGCTTAATTCATTTGCTATCTATTGAAGTGTTTGTCTCTTCTCTTTTTGTACTTAACTTTGATTTTATCATTTGATAAGAAGAGAAGATTTGAGTTGTAAAATTCAATTAAAGTATGGGTCATATCGAGGTCCCGTAAAGTAGTGTGGGTCATATCGAGGTCGCGTAAAAGCTCGGTAGTGTGGGTCATATCGAGGTCCCGTAAAGCTCGATAGTGTATGTCGTGTTGAGATCCCGGAAAGCTCAACATTATAAAGGATCGGTACTCCTTGTTGCAAGTTACCACTTTAATACAAATTGACCTGGCTCGTGACAAAGAGCTTGGTACCGGGAACGTAGATCATTGCATTGGATCGAACCCCATTAGATCATTGCATTGGATCGACCCCATTAAATCGGTTTGTTATCTTTACATTCAACTTATGCATGTGTAACCAGGCACCCACCCGCTAGCTGTTATGTCTGCTAGCTATTACGATCAAATAGGAAAAGTCGTGCAAGGATGAGCAAATAAAACATCGACAAGTGACACCAATACTACAAGATATATATAAAGAAAAAAAAAAGAATCTTTGGGCCTAGGGCTCTATAAACATAGTGGTCCACAGAGTCATATTTTTTATGTAACTTTTCAAATTTAGATTGGGAATCATAAAGACTATAGCACTTTGGAATCTCAAGAACTACTAACTCACTCGTCGGATCCCGTTCGATTTCAAGATTTTGGTTCAAAGATTTGGTTGAGCCAATATATTTTTTTTTTGGGAGACTCGGTTGAAAAGTGTGAGGTTCGGCCAAATGTATCAAAATATCGGGCTCATGGAGGAGACCTGGTAGGACTGGTTGAAAGAAGGCTAGCTCAGCGACTAGCTCTTTGATTGGTCGATGAAGGACCAGCAGCCATGGTCGACTATTGACTAGCCTTGCTGGTAAGTTGGGAAACTTCGATGGGTCAATCGATTGACTTGTCCCCCGCTTGCGCTTTCACCAGATAAAAGAGGTAATGACAGTTTTATACATAATAAAAAAATTTAACCAATACGGAAGAAGTGGAGATGTTACCTCTTGTCGATAAACATCGACAGGGGATAGAGGGGAAGTCATACAGGGTGTAATTAATAATTATCCACGATGACCAATAGGTGAGAACTACTTGATATGCACTCCACATAAAGCACCACATGATAGGCCATCTACCCCCATAGGTCGTCGACCCCCATAAGGTCGTCGACCACTTGAGGCCCTCTATGTTCACATAAGACGTCTATCACCATGAGGTCGTCGACCCCCATGAGGCCGCTTACCACGATGAGACCCTCTACGTTTACATAGGTCGTCACCACTATGAGGCCAACGCTACACTTAACCATACAAATGACAATGAGGTGGACGAGAACTGCTCAACGGCAAACGTGGGCACATCCAACCAGTTGAGCGGTAGGGGTTATCCCATCAGAATGTGGGGGAAGTGTGAAGATTTATGTGAGACATATGGCATCATTAACTATTGAACAAGTGTGTTGCATCAAGTGCCTATAAATACCCCTAAGGTGAGAAAGGTATGGCTCTCTTGAAACCCGAACTGTTTGAATTCCAATTATACTCTCTTTCTACTTTCCTAAACCAACTACCGATTCTCAAGCCGGAGGTACAACGTGGGAGAAAATTCTGACCTCATTTTATAGATAGCATTCACTGATCGGAGTAGTCAGAACACCCTACACATCACGAAGAACGCGAAGGCCTATCCCGCTACAATTTCAGATATGAACATATTTTCAATTTTGTGGTGACAAATTTAATCCTACAGCTCACAAACAAACACGAAGCCTGATGAGTTCTTATTATATTTTAAAGAAACAACGTGCAAATGACATGTTCAGTTTTTGATTAATGGTCTGCCATGTTTAATTCTTTTGAGTCGTATTTGCTACTTAGGGCTCGTTCGGTAGGGATTAAAATCATATTAAAATTGAAAAATTAGTCGTTATTGTTCACTTTTATTAGACGAGTGGGACCCAATAACGGTCATATTTTCAATTTTAATCCCTAGCGAATGAGGCCTTAGTGACAAACATAATAGAAATGATAAATTATCATTATTTTTTAATGTGCCACTTGTTATCAGATTATTAGTTTTGGATGAATTTTTTAGTGCTTTTTATTATCGAATTGTTTATTACAGAAATTCATGGGTTGCTCTTGAATTGACATCGTGTTGGGTTCTGTTTTACATCACTGTGTGATTAGTACATTAGTTGCCGGTTTACATTGTAGTAATAGATTCTGAGAAGAATTAATCTACTTGTACAGAAATCGTTGACACCTTCATTGACAGAATGCCACATAACGGCCCCCTATTGGGGGGGCGCCTGCGACGGGCCCCCCGCAATAGGCACCCCCCCAATAGGGGGACGCCATGTGGCATTCTGTCAACGAAGGTGTCAAAGATTTCTGTACAAGTAGCGCGATCGGATCAAAATTTAACCCAATCCAACCCGTGTAAATGTTGAAACTCAACCCAACCCAATCAAGTATTCGTCTGGTTGGGTTGGATTGATCGATTTGTGACGACTCGTCAACAAAAATTAAAGAGGTTCGTTAATCAATCCAACCAATATTGACTATATGTTAATTTACACTTGGAAAACAAATTTTTTTGAACAACAGTATTCTTACTTAGTAATTTTGAATAAAAATAAATAAAAACTAGAAAACTTTCATAGAATTTTCATAAGCTTCCACTCTGTGCAGATTCATTAGCAGTTGGAAGAAAACAAAACAAAACTTGCGAATCGGGTGCTACATTGTAAAGCTTCTGTAGGGAGGGAAAAAAAAAATCATGTACTATCTTGTTCGATTCTAATTATTTTCAAAATATATTTCTCTTATTTTCAATTACACATTTTTCAATAAAATAGACATTTTTTTATTATTTTTTTAAAGAGGCGAGTCGGGTTTGACGAATTTATTTTATTTTCATGAGTTAACCCGACCCGACCCGCCTACATAGCCAACTCACCCAACCCGTGTAAAAACAAGAAAAAAATCAACTCAAATTGATCAGGTTGGTTTGATTTGAACGGGTTCGGTCGGGTTTTGTCCACCCCTATTGAGAAAATAGTTAATTTGATGTTATATCTTTCGTGAATGTATACCTTTCAATCATCTTTTAGATAATGGACAGAAGTTGGATTAATTCAAAGTATGGAAATTCTAAAAAAAATTATAGAGACAAAAGTTGAAAATTTTCTGACTTTGGCATACAAAGATGGAGACAAGTACTCGATAATTTCTTATCAATGTAAGGACATTATTTCACTTGATAATTCGTGGGTTCACTTCAAGAAACAAGCATTGGGTCTACCATAGCGAAAATTTTGTTCGTGGTGAAGACAACAAATCTAGTGAAAATAACAATACAATTTGATGACGCGGACAATTTGATTGATGTATAGAGCATTTTGTATTCCCATTATTTAAAAAGGTAAAAGTGTACCGAGGCATTTTCCCTTTGTGAGGCCCGGCTTAATTCTCATTATAATCGTAAAAAAAAAAAAAAGGCAAAAAATAAAAAAAAATATATACAAAATAAGTCAGTAATAAACAAACTTCAAAATTTACAACACAATAAAGAAATTTAAAATGTAACTTGCAATTGAAAAGAGGATAAATTAATATCGTAGTAAATTAAATCGTTATAGTGGGTATGAATAAAGGTGGAAAAATGAGATGATGATACAATCAATCAGAAAAATGTATATCAAAAATTAGAGAAAAGGAAACAAAAAGAACATAAATCAAACATAGAAAGAAAAACTCCAAGTCGACAGTGCTTGGAATCACCCGATCGGTGACACGGCATCGTCCAACTGGTGAAGTGGAGTCGATGTTCGACAAAACTTTTGATGTTGTCTTTGAGTTTATCTTGATTTTCCTATTTAACCCTAATTTATTCTTATTTATATTTAGAGCATGTTTGGTACGGTTTAAAATCCAATTAAAATTGAAAATATGGCCGTTATTGGTTCCACCCGTCTAATAAAAGTCAACAATAACGACTATATTTTCAATTTTAATCTGATTTTAATCTCTACCAAACACCCTCTTACTATCTTTGTTTAATTTTTATTATATCTTCCTCGATTAACCTAACAAAAGTTTGACTTTAGAAGCTAGTTACACAAAACAAAAAGTGGGCTTTAAATTTGAGTGAATCCCAACACATACTAAAGAAAAAAAAAAGGCAACAATACATCACTCACAAATAAACGTATCAAATTATTTCAAGTGTTAATTTCAATTAATTATATATAGAAATTATTTTTTACCACCCAATTAATAGTATTCCCACCAACTCACCCCCCACCAAATTAATAATACCTCACAGACCCTCATCCCATCCATAAATTTCTTTCAAAAATTGAAAACTTTTCTTGAGCCCCACCCCTAAATTTTTTTCAAAAATTGAAAAAATCTTGTCGAAATTACACCCCACCCCACCCCACTCTAACTTGTCAAAATTTTCAAAAATTAAAAATCTTTTATGGAAATTATTCCACCCGAAACGACCTCCATCTACCCTAACTTTTAAAAAAATTCACGAAATTTAAAATGTGTTTTGGAGATTGTACCTCACTCCATGGAATCACTCCAAATTTGTGACTAACTATGTTATTTATGACCATATTTTTTTGTGACAAGACTTGTATTATCTGTGACTAATTGTGACTAAATTTGTTTTCAGTGCGTCCGTTTGTAATCGTCTAATTTGTGATTGTATGTAATCAAATCACTAACCAATGTTATCTACGACTAAATGTGACAAAATTTATCTTTAATGCGACTAATGTGATCTAATTTGTCTTCAATGTGTCTGTTTGTAACTAGATCAATCTCAACTGTGACAGTATGTAATCAAATCACAACCGGTTACAATCAAAAAACAATTGGTTACAACCAGTCATAAATCACAAATTTTTTAGGTTGAAACTTTTTTATCGGTCATAAATTATTAAATTAATTGATCAAGACTTTTTTGATCACAAATCACACATTTTATAGATCACACCTTATTTATCATCAATCACAAATTCTCAAATTAGTTGATCTTCTTGTCAGTCGCCGATTATCAAATTACTGTCACCTCCACCGCCACTATCAAACTACCACCACCGTTATCACTACTACCTTCAAACACATCTAAAAAACCACCACCACCACCACCCAAAATCGTCACCGCCCATACAAATCACACCACCTTACAGATTCACAATCATGTCCTAATCACTGTTATCTTCCAGATCTGACCCAACAGCCTTGAAGAGATTATGTCCATCACATCCTTCCTTGTTCGTTCTAACTCCAATCCTCCCTTCATACAAGAAAACTACACCGCACCATTGTCTACTCGACCGAATCACAAGAAGAAGAAAAAGAATACAAAATGGGCAATCTCGGAGTCTTCATCAATTACTGAATTTTTTTTATTCAATGGAGACCTGAATTGCAGTTGAATAAACAATTATAATTTGGTGAGCCAAGGTAGAGGACTGTGAATAGTCGGTTAGCAGAAGGTCGTCAGATTTCAGGAGCGGAGCTGAGGCAAATGAATGTGAATAGTTGGTTAAACCTAAGTTTTGAAAGAAAATAATTATAATCTTATTTATGAAATTGAATTTTAAAAAATAGGGTATTAAGTAATTTTCTCAAGAAAATTGAGGCTCGCGCCTCTATTAGTAGAGTAAGCCTCATAAACCTGCTTAAAAGACTGAGCTTTAAGGTTTTTCTTTGCAGCCTCAAAAATGCCTTTTTAGATAATGGGTATTCCTCAAACAAATATGGATGGTCCAATATATTGCATGTGACATGGTGAATAAAAAATGAAAAGGTACCATATTCAATTAAAGCTCACCCATCGTTGAATGCCACATATCATTAAAGGAAAAGACTTAATTACCCTCATGGTTTCATCAAAATCTATAAATAGGCATAGTTTGGAATAAAAAAAGAAGTGAAAAATTGAATATACACTCATTTTTTATAGTCATTTCCCTCCCAGCTTTTGTTCTTGAGCAGAATTCAGTGAGTTTGGAAAGTGAAAATTTGACCACGTGAGTGAAATTCGTTCATCTCAATTTTGAGGTCAATAAATTAGTGTCGTTTTATGGGAAACCCACTACAAAGATAACCATCATCTTAGTTGTACTCAAGTAAAAAGCCACCGCCAAAAACTATCCAAAAATATGCCAAGTAGAGATAAATCTGATAGAGATAGAAGCACTGGAGGTTGAAGCAAAAACCCCCCAACTAAAATTATGAGGATATCTGTAAATTTAAGAGTGTTGATAGCTGAAAATGCCTCCCTACGAGCAATGTCAGTGAATCCTTCAAATCTTTTGGATTTCAAAGTGAAGTTTGGCAAAAATGATCCTAAACCAACTGAAAGGAATATGGCACAATGATGCAATTGTCCTTTGGACTAAATAAGTTGGCCCAGCTGGAGTTTTTTTGGAGGCCCAGCTAACCACTAAAATCTGTTTTAAACTTGGTGCAAGAAACGTGACTTTTGGAAAAGCCTGATACCTTATTACTCATCTTACCTGATTTGAATGCTCATGATGTCGCCAAGTGTCATCGTTAACATCGTTGGATTGGACACCTTAGGTGACTCATATAAAAACGAGCTTCTAGGGTTCGAGATTGATAATGGGCTTCGAGACTCTTCTGATTTTGCTCTCTTCTGTGCGCTGTTCCTCTCGATCTTTCTCTTCTTCAATTGAGAAATCAAATATGCTCATTTGATTTCTTGTATTCTCTCAACTTTATGTAATCTTTAGTGATTCCTTTGAGTAGAATCTGTTTGAAAGAACTTGAATCTGTGATAATATAGGGCTTGTCTGAGCATTCACCCTTTGTAATCTTATTTTTTTGGGCTTGATTCAAAGAATTGTGGTTGTTCTTGTAAGATTGAGGCACTAACTTGAGAACCTTTGCCCGTGGGCATCGTTCATCCATTTACAGAGAATAAAGCTATGGTTTCTTTCATTTTATTTCAGTTTCTGTTGTTCTTACTTTCAGTCTTGTGTGTTATGTTTATTGTTCATATTTTCAGTTCATTTAGTTTCTATTTTGCACAATATATTTTGTTGTCTTGTGAGCTAATGTTGTGAACTCTTCCCAACAGTGGTATTAGAGCAACTGGAAGGAGTTCTTGATGCTTGTTGTGGTTGGTCTTGACACCGTTTTTCTGTACATTAAGCTGCACTGTGATTTCTTCAAACCTTAATTAAAGGGGATTGGTAAGATCTTTTCATACCTTGTATTTTTGTTTCGATTCTATCAAGCTGTACATATGTGCTTGGGTATTTTTTGACTTGATTGAGTTTATTGCATTGTGTGGATATTGCTTTGTTAGTTGATACTGTCCTATTTGGTTTTATTGTTTGGTTGAGTTTTTTGCTTTGGTTGAGGTTACTGCCTTGTTGGGATAATTTACCCTGTGTAGTTTATTCTGCCTAGTATTTGTGAAAACCTCATTCTTGACTCTTTGTAATTCATTTGTCCAGAAATCATGAGTTGTCTGGAATCTGATGGTTACTTGGATCAAAGTCAAGACTCTTGATAATCTTGATTTCTGAAAATCATTTTGCAGTATTACTTAAGCTTGGTAAAGCTCTGTGAATAAGTTTTGCTCTCTGTACTTGTAATTTGTGTTCTCTGGTGTTTCTCTTGAGTGTTGATACTTGACTGATCTACATTGCAAGATGCTCCTTGGTATCTAATTGATCTGCATACATTCTTTTCATCAAAATGGCAAATTTTGAAATGGAATTTTTTAATGGCAAAGGAGACTTTAGTCTCTGACGCTAGAAAATGAGAGCTCTTTTACTTCAACAAAAATGTGCAAAAGTCATTAATGAATCATAGCCTACTGATCTTGAATCTAGTAAAGTGACTGAATAAGATGAAACTGCATGGAGTACTGCTTTCTTGCATTTGTCTGATAATGTGATTAGAGAAATTGGTGAAACTAAGATTACTGCTGAATTGTGGAAGAAACTAGAGAAAACTTGCTTGAATAAAGTTATGTCAAATAAGGTTTATCTCCTAAAACAGTTTTTTGATTTTAAACTTGATCCATCTCTTGACCTTAACACTAATATTGATAGATTCAACAGATTAACCTATGACCTAACCAACTGTGACGAGAATCTCTCAGATGGGCAATTGGTTGTGGTCTTATTGAATTCAATTGGTGGTAGATATAAAGATGTTGAAAGTGCAATTGAATATGGGAGTGATACTCTAACTGTTGATGTGATCATTAATGCTTTAAGGTCTAAAGAGTTAGAGTTAAAATCTGATACGAAAGAATCTATTAGTGGTATTAATTTGATGATGAAGTCCAAGTTTAATCCCGAAAATAGTAATTTCAATAAGAAATTCGGACATAAGAAAAATGGCAACTTCAAGGACAAAAATAAAATGAATACAAAAGGGAAAAAATGTTTTTTATTGTCTAGAAGAAAGTCATTTTATTAAAGAGTGTCCTAAAAGACTTTTTGACTCTAAAAATAAGTCTAAAAATGATGGTGGGGCTGCTTTGACTTATAATAACTCTAATATTGATGAAATTTATATGGTTGTTAGTTGTCCACCTTGTCAAGAGTGGATTTTTGACCCTGGTTGCACCTATCATATGTGTCCTAATAAGGAATGATAAAATGACTTTGAAAATGTAACTGGTGATAAGGTTTTAATGGGTAATCAAATGACATGTCAAGTAAAAGGTATATGAACTATCACTTTAAACTTAAAAGGGAATAATAAGTTGATTCTTGAAAAAACAAGATATGTTCCTAATTTGAAAAGAAATCTGATTTCTTTAGGGGTATTAGATGACCTTAACTTTGACATTTTGATCAATAAGGGATACACCAACATCTTGAGGAGCTCTCGTCTGATTGTTGAACCTCCCAAGAGACATGACCTTTACATTTTACAAACTAAAATTTTTTTGAAGTCCACTTCAGAAATAATCTCAATTCCAAATGATAAATCACAAATATGGCACAAAAGATTGGGCCATATTAGTGATAAAGGTTTACAGATTTTGAAAAAACATAGTGTTTTTAGTAAAAATAACATTGAAAATTGAGTTTTTGTAACTATAGCATTTTAGGAAAGTATAATAGATTACATTTCCTACCTGGAATGCATATATCTATCTCTATACTTGAATATTTGCATGCTAATCTGTGGGGACCAGCAACTGTGAGTACACATTTTGGTTTTAAATATTATTTGCTTGTCATTGATGATTTTTCAAAGAAAAATTGGACGTTTTTGTTAAAATCAAAATCTGACACATTTTATATTTTTAACGAATGGAAACTTTTAATTGAGAATCAAACTAATACGAAAATTAAAGTTTTAAGAACTGATAATGATTTGGAATTCTGCAATTATGAGTTTCATGAATTGTGCAAATTATCTGGTATGTTAAGGCATAGAACAGTCACACACACATCACAATAAAATGGCTTGGCTGAAAGAATGAATCATATTATTCTTGATAAAGTGAGATGCATGTTATTATGTTCTGACCTGCCTAAATTTTTTTGGGATGAAGCAGTTAAAACTGCTAGTTATCTGATTAATAGATGCCCTTCTAGTACTATTGATTTCAAGATGCCCAAGGAAAAATGGAGAGGAAAACCAGTTAACAAAGTAACTTGGGGGTTTTTGGGTGTGCAGCCTTTGCACACCAAACTGAAGGTAAATTGGTACATAGAGCCCTTTAGTGTGTTTTTTGGGCTATGGGAAAGGGGTTAAAGGCTATAGACTATGGGTGAGAGATCTTAAAGGCTATAAGGTCATTATAAGTAGAAATATGATATTTAATGATGATGACATGTCTTGTTTTAAGTCTGAACACCAACCTATAGACCTGTTTGATACTCATGAACAATCTAAAAATGTGATAAAATGGTTGAGATTGAGGTGGAGCAATCTGGAGAGGGTTCTGACCAATCTGCCCCTGAAAATAATGAGGAACCTGAAACTGAAAATGAATCTGTTGAGATTTCTGAGGCTAATTTAGAGACTGGACAGACCCTTGTTGATTACCAACTTGTTAGGGATAGGAAAAGAAGGGTTATTAGACCTACAACTAGGTTTGAAGATGATGTTTCATTGTTGTCCTATCATGATATGATTGAGGAAGAATCTGAATCCTATGAGGAGACTTTGAGTAGCAAAGATTCCAAATAATGGCTTACAACCATGCAAGATAAATTGAAGTCTCTCAACAAAAATAAGCATGATTTTTGGTAAAAAGACGGGAGTGTAAAAGGGTTGTGGATTGTAAATGGATTTTTAAAATAAAAGGGAGTGAACAAAGTGAGAATAACATAAGATATAAAGCCCGTTTGGTAGCAAAAGGTTTTACTTAAAAAGGAGTTGATTTCAATGAAATTTTTTTCACCTACAGTAAAGTTTACTACAGTTCGTGTCTTTCTTGCTTTGGCCACTCAATTTAATTGGGAGTTGGACCAATTAGATGTAAAAACTATTTTTTTAAATGGAGATTTAGATAAAACCATTTACATGAAACAACCTAGAGGATTTGAAGTGAATAAGAAAGCTAACTTAGTATGCCTTCTTAAGAAATCTCTATATGGCTTAAAACAAACGCCAAGACAATGGTATAAAAACTTTGACACTTTTATTCTTGGAGTTGGGTTTAAGAGAAGTAACTTTAATATTTGTCTTTATTGTAAGGGTAAAGGTGGAGCAAATTCACTTTACCTACTCCTTTATGTAAATGACATGATATTAGCAAGTCATGACATAAAGGAGATTGAGGAAATTAAAGACAAACAAAAATCTGAATTTGAAATGAATGACTTCGGTCTAGTTAGAAAGATTTTAGGTATGGAAGTTAAGAGAGATAGAAGAGAAGGCGCACTAAGTCTTAGCCAAAAATCCTATATTTTGAAATTGCTTAGCAAGTTTTCTGTGGCTGAATTCAAAAGTGTTAGTGTACCCTTGGCTAATCATTTTAAACTATCAAATGATTTATGTCTTAAAACAAAAGAAGAGTTTGAAAGAATGGCAAATGTGCCTTATCGTAATGCAGTTGGGTCTGTAATGTATCTCATAATGTGTTCTAGACTAGATTTGGCATATTTTATAAGTGTTTTAAGTAGATATTCATGGCTTCTTAGGCACATTAAGGGGACCTCAAACTTGGGGATTCAGTTTAGAAAACAAGCTGAAGGTGTTATTTTAAAAGGGTTTACTGATTCTGATTATGCAGGTGATAGAGATAACAGAAAATCTACTTCTTCATACATGTATACTTTGTGTAATTCATGCATAAGCTGGAAATCCTAGCTCCAAAAGATTGTGGCTTTGTCTTCAACTGATGTTGAATACATTGTAGTCATCGATGCAATTAAAGAAGGAATTTGGTTAAAATGGTTACTTAATGAATTTGGTTTTATTAAAGAAGTTGTTCTTTATTCTGATAGCCAATCTGCAATTCATTTAAGTAGAAATCATGTTTTACATAATATATCTAAACATGTTGATGTTAGATTTCATTTTATTAGAGATGTTATTTTATAAAGTATTGTGAAACTTGAAAAGATATCTACTAATTACAACCCTATTGATGTAGGTACTAAAGTACTGCACTTAAACAAGTTCCGGGACTGCTTGACCTTGCTGAATGTTGCTCTTTCCTGATCTGTGGATGCTGCAAGTGTGCTGATGATATCTGTGATTGTTGAATAACCACTAATGTGTTTGAATCACTGTACCGAGGTGGAGTATGAAAGGAATATAGCACAATGATGCAATTGCCCTTTGGGCTAAATGAGTTGGCCCAGCTGGAGTTTTTCTTTTTAGATACCCAACTAACTACTAAAATCTATTTTAAACTTTGTGTAAGAAACATGACTTTTGGAAAAGCCTAAAACTGTATTACTCCTCTTACCTGATTTGAATGCTCATGATGTAGCCAAGTGTCACCGTTAACATCGTTGGATTGGCCACCTTAGATGACTCATATAAAAACAAACTCTAGGGTCGAGATTGATACTAGGCTTCGAGATTCTTCTGATTTTGCTCTCTTCTGTGCGCTGTTCCTCTCGATCTTTCTCTTCTTCACTTGAGAAATCAAATATTCTCATTTGATTTCTTGTATTCTCTCAACTTTGTGTAATCTTTAGTGATTCCTTTGAGTAGAATCTGTTCTTGTGTGAACTATTGTGTGTTGTAAAGAAAGAACTCGAATATGTGATAATATAGGGCTTGTCTGAGTGCTCACCCTTTGTAATCTTATTCTTTGGGGCTTGATTCAAACAAATGTGGTTGTTCTTGTGAGATTGAGGCACTAACTTGAGAACCTTGGCCTGTGAGCATCGTTCATCCATTTACAGATAATAAAGCTACGATTTCTTTCATTTTATTTCAGTTTCTGTTGTTCTTATTTTCAGTCTCGTGTGTTTTGTTTATTGTTCATATTTTCAATTCATTTAGTTTCTGCTATGCACAATATATTTTGTTGCCTTGTGAGTTAATGTTGTGAATTACTCCCAACACCAACAATGAGGTTCTACAACATAATGAATAATAGCTGCAATGTCTGAATCTCCAATTGATCAAATAACATGCTCCATGTGCATGTAGGAAAGCTTCAAATTATGAGATATTTGAGCGTGTTTGATAAAATGGGATAAAAGGTGATCATTCGCAACAAACATTGTCGTGAACTATAAAAGAAAAGTAGAAGCTTTGCTTTGAGCTTCTTATCCTGCCTCCCATCACAAGGAATACAAAGATAGGCAAACGAGATCTTATGAGCTAGACGATGACGATAAGAATTTACAATGGAAATGTACAATGGAACAAGTTTAAAGATAAAAAATGGAAAGGTACAATGGTAAAAGTGCACCTTGTCTTACCTAAATGAATATATGACCCCAAACGAATGTGAAGAAGGCAAGTTTAGGCCAAGCATTCCATCTCACGTTCTGTAACGCTCCGAGTTCCGTGAACCCGGATTGCCGTCTTTTGCCCTAATTTTAATAAAAAGATTTGCGAAAATAACCTAATTTTAAAAACACATCGCATTCGTAATTGTAAACTTTGTCGGCAACAAAACTCATTTAAATAACTTAAGATAATTGTTTAAACTTTAAATTCGAGTTTGAAATAACTGAAATAACAAAGTACGTTAATAATGTTCGAAATGTGTAAATTTCAAAAGTAAATAACTTCGACTATTAATTCATGCCACCACTGTCCATCACACTCGACCGTCTCCTAAATCTGCAAATATTGTTAAAATAACGGAATAAGTATTTCAAAGAAATACTCAATAGACTCATCGTCGATAATTAATTTACAGAATAATTGAACACATAATTATGTTAAATATACAGTGATATCATCATCATCATTATTGACTCATTTTCTTGAAAATCATAGGCTCTTTAAAATCATAGGGTGTGTGTAATCTCGTCTCATGCATTTAAGCACATAAATTATGCATAACATTCTCGTCTTATCTCATAAGAGATACGCATCTCTTCTCATGCATTAAAATATATAAGTTATGACAAGTATAACAACATCATATATCTCATATGATATATTCTCATCTCATGCATTACAGCATATAAATCGCGTAAATTCACATAAAATATGCAATTATAATTTAAACTAATTAATGGTGGCGAGTCTACCTCAATTATCTCGAGTTACGTGAAAGTGGAGCGGGAGGAAACCTCAATCTCCTAATCATTCATACGTTTCGTCTAGCTAAAATAGAAAATAAGTTTTGAATTAGTATTTCGAAATTTTAAAGTTTTAAAGTGATAAAATAAAGTTTAGGGACTGAATTGAAAATTTATTGAAACTAAAATAAGTAACTTAAAATGATAAAATAAAGTTCAGGAACTTAATCGGAAGTTTATTGAAACTGGAATTTGAAAAGTTTAAGGACTGAAATAGACTTTACAGAATTTGTGGACTAACAGTGGGAAAACAAGAACTTCAAGGACTATTTTGTCTATAACAGAAATTTTGAGACTGAAATAAATACTTAAAATAATAAAAATAAGTTCAGTGGCTTAATTGGAAATATATTAAAACTGAAAACAATGTTTAAGGACTGAAATTAAAACACTTAAAACTTAAGGGCTAAAAAGTAATATTCAAAAAAATCAATTTAAATAACAATCTAATATTCTCTCTCTCTCTCTCTCTCTCTCTCTCTCTCATTTAGAGAGAGAGAGAATACAGACGGGGAGGGGGAAGGGGTCCAGCCCCTTCCAACGATTTCACCACCGATCGTTTGGTCGATGGTAGCGGCACCACACATGGTGGCGCCGATGCTCCTGGGCAAATGTGGGAGTTTTATTTTGCTGTCCGAAAGTTAGGAGGTTCGGATTTCGGATTTTTCCAACGGTAAATGAGGTGAGTTTCTTGGATTTTATGGTTGCTTTTGGGGTGAAAAATGGTTGTCGATTTTGGGTGGAGTGGTTGCTTGGTGTTGATTTTGGGAAAAATAGGGGCTATCGAGTGGGTGGTAGTTGAGGTTTGTGCGTGTGTTGCAGTTTGGTGGTTTCAGGTGGCCATTCCGAGAGTACTGCAGGTGGTGCTCTTGGGAATGGTGTAGTTGATTCGAATAGGTGGCTAGGAATGGAGTTGGGGTGAAAATGGTAATGGGTCAGTGGCGTGATTGTGGGTTTCTGGGGTTGAGGATTGGTGCAGTTGGCTATGGTTTTGGGATGATTGAGTTGGTGTTTTGGGCATTGAGATGAGGTGGTGGTGTTGGTTTGGGTGTTTGGTGCAATTGGTGGAGTTGGCTATGGTGTTGGGGTCTGTGGTGGTGTTTTGAGCAGTGTCGTGTGTGAGTTGGTGGTGGTGGTCAGTGCAGTGTGGTGTTGTTGGTCTCGTGGGTTGGTGGTTTGAGGTGGTGGTGTGGAGCTAAGGAGATGGTGGTGTTGAGCTAAGGTGATGGTGGTGTTGATTCTAGAAATTGATGTTCTAGCATCAATATTGGTCTCCAAAATTGAGGGGGAGGAGAAACTTACCAAAAATGGCTGCTGTGAAATGTGAGGAGAGGAGAGAAGTGGAATGTTCTATGAATAGAAATTTTAGGGCACAAATCCCTAGGAAACTAATTGGGCCAAGAAGTTAGGCTTTAGGGATAATCCTAATTGGACCTAAATGGATTGGGCTAAAAATAATCCATATTCGAACTATCAAAATTTTGGACCCTTAAATAAAATATTGTACATTAAAATTATTAAAATTTGGATTTAAAAATGAAATGATAAGGAATTGATACTTTAAAATTATTCGAGGTTAGGCTCGATGGAGACAATCTAGTCCCACAAGGACAGATTACTTTAGCAGTAGAACTTGATGAGGAACCTAGGGTGTTTTGATGGTTAGATCCATTTACAATGGGATCTTAGAAAGGCCTTCTTTAAAACAAATGAAAGCAGCAACATCCTTCCATCACTTATGCATTAAGTTTCCAATTTCTATGGAAGTAAGTAGCATATAAGGTAACCAATAGGCTACATGATAATGCTACTATTCACGAAAATATATTTAGGATAAAAACCACCATAAGTGTACGGCTCGTTAACCAAAACTAGAATAGAATAATGTGTTTGTTATGATGAAATTTTAACTAAAATAATACTAAGTATGCAATTATAAATGATTTAACTAAGCAAACGACATTAAATGTAATTTGAGGTTTTCAAATGTATGATGAATGTACTAGGATCACAAATCTCTAAGTAATAATCTTTTTAAACATAGTTTTATACTTTAACGCATGACTGAAATATTGACGAATCAATATTCCTAAATTATTTAACAGTCTCTCTCTCAAGTAAAGTCAAACTTGTTCTCATATGTGACTCGACTATATCTTTATGACGGATGTAAACATACAAGACTGCATGAGTTAAGATTCACACTTAAGATTCACACAAGGCATAACAGTATATTTCTATCTCCTATAGGATCATATGATGATTTATACCCCATCGAACATATTTTCCTTCTTTCAAATGCATTAAATAAGTCACCAAACTCACAAAATTACGTATACAATAATTATGGAGAAAAGAAATTCATATAAATCATTCAAATATCCAAAACGTGTTTTTGGTGTCAAGAATTGTAAAACTAAAGTTCAAGAATCATATTACATAGTTCATCTAACTATAGTACATAATTAATCCAGCATATCATTGTAGAATGAAGAAAACTAGAAAAATTAATTAAGAACGACATCACCAATTCGGTTCTTGAATTTGATCTTCGATTTGTAATATTGCTCCCTTTGTTCTTACCTTGTTTCTTCTCTCAAAACCCTGATGAATCTCTCCCCCTTTGTTCTGGACGACTTTTGGGTTTAAATACGCTACATAAGATTTGTTTCCATATGTATTTGACTCGAATAAGAAAAGTAGAAAATTCTTCTCAAAACTTCTACTATGCGACCGCATAGTAGAACAAAAATGGCTCTTTGTTTTTCCTGTAATGACCTATCGACAGCATAGTAGTAGCAATTTACAGGTTCTTGCATTTTGGTCCTTGAACTTTGTTTCACCAATCTCGACCTCTTTCCCCCCGTCTTCTTCTTCCAATGTTTCATTCCAATGCCCCATTGGTCCTTGACATCTTCACATCTCAAATTCCTCTTCCAGCTCATCTTTCGATTATTTGCATCTTGGTCCTTGAACTTTGATTGTCTTTCATTTTAGTCTTTTTCACTTTGTTTTTCATAATTTCCGCTACATTCATCGCATATTCCTACAAAACACAATTTCATAGAATTAAGTTGTATTTCAACATATATATCTACAATTGTTCGTGTTTACAACATGAAATAAGTGTGTAAAATGCACTTATCAGCTACCTGAATGCTTTGAGAGGCAGCTCTACGAGCCCATGTGGTAAACATAACGATGATGGTTGATATCATTAAACTCGTGTAAGAAAAGTTTGATAGAGGTTATTCAATTGATCCTCATATCATTGAATGCACATCCGAAGCTACAGTTATTAAAGAGATGGAAAGCATTCTTATCAACAAGGATGATGCAACGAAGGTCTTGAAAATTGGCAAAGATTTAGTCGAGCCCACAAAACATTATTCAAAGACTTCCTAAAGGCAAACCTTGATGTATTCACTTGGAAGCACGCTAATATGATTGGGATTGATTTTAAGTGGCGTGCGATGCACTTATGATTGATCCCAAGGTAAGGCCTAGAATGCAAAAGAGGCATATAATGAGTTCTGACAAGTATGAAACCCCAAAAGTGAAGTGGATAGATTTGTTGGCTGTTTTTACAGCTATGTGAACCTGTAATATGTGTGAAGAACAGCAGAAAATGCACCAGCAGCAAGAAGAGAGAAACTGGACAGTAAAAACCGAGAGACGGGAAAAACAGAGTACAGGAAGAAGTCTTGAAGAGGGAAAAAACGGGAAGAGTAGCAGCCACGTTTTTCATTACAAAAATTGAAATTTAACCTACTACATTACATAAAACCAACCCTACACTTGTTTATTTTACAGCCATTGGATTGGACAAAATAAAGAAATATTACTTTGACTTTCAAGACACATTACAAATCAACATTCTCCCCCTTAATGTGTTTATCTTGAACTCCAAGCGTAGCTCTTAGTTGCTGAAATTTTGATGTCGGAAGTGCCTTTGTGAAGATATCCGCCACTTGTTCTTCGGACTTGCAATAGTTTAGTTCAACTTCTCCATCTTCAATTGCATCTCGAGTGAAGTGATACTTGATTGCAATGTGCCTTGTTCTACTATGAAAACATGGATTCTTTGCCATTGCAATAGCTGATTTGTTGTCACAAAACAATGGTGTGGCTTCTCCTTGCTTCTCTCCAATATCTTCCAAAATTCTCCTTAACCATATAGCTTGTGAAGTTGCAATAGAGGCTGACATATATTCCGCTTCAGCTGAGGATTGAGCAACAGATTGTTGCTTCTTGGATAGCCACGAAAACACTCCTGAGCCAAAGGAAAAAGCATAGCCGGAGGTGCTCTTCATATCATCAACACTACCTCCCCAATCACTATCACAAAAGCCTCTTAACTTCACTTCCAAATTCTTCTCAAATCTGATCCCAAAATTTAATGTCCCCATTATATACCTCAAAACTCTTTTTCCAACACCAAAATGTTTATGACTTGGTGTACTCATGAACCTTGAAAGCAAACTTGCGGCAAACATGATATCCGGTCTTGTTGTAGTGAGATAAAGCAAGTTTCCAATCAAGCTTCTATAAAGAGTTTCATCAATCTTCTTTTCTCCATCATCCTTCATCAATTTCTCATTGCAAGCCAAGGGAGTTTCCACACATTTACATCCAAATATTCTAAATTTCTTAAGTACTTTTTCGGCATACTTCATTTGAGAAATAAATACCCCATTTTTATCTTGATATACTTCCATACCAAGAAAATGATGCAACAAACCCAAATCACTCATTTCATATCTTTTCATCATTTCAACTTTAAACTCTTCAATCATTTTTGCATTATTTCCCGTAAACACCAAATCATCAACATATAATGCAATAATAAGAATATCGGTGTTACCTTGATGTTTCACATACAAGGTTGGCTCACTCTTGCTCTTCAAAAATCCATGTCATTGAAAATAGCCATCAATTTGACTATACCATGCCCTTGGTGCTTGTTTGAGCCCATACAAAGCCTTTCTTAGTTTATACACTTTGTCTTCTTCTCCTTTGATGATGAAGCCTTGAGGTTGTTCAACATATACCTCTTCTTTGAGCTCTCAATTCAAAAAGGCTGACTTGACATCAAGTTGGTACAACAACCAACCTTTTTGGGCTGCAAGAGCAATGAGTGCTCTGATGGTGTCTAGACGAGCAACGGGAGCAAAAGTTTCATCATAATCAATGCCGGGCTGTTGTGCATAGCCTTTCACCACCAATCTTGCTTTGTTTCTCTTGAATGAACCATCGAAATTATGCTTCACCTTGTAGACCCATTTCACACCAATGACATCTTTCTCACTTGGTCTTTCAACTAGTTCCCAAGTGTTATTTTTCTCAATAACTTCTATTTCTTCCTCTTGCTTTTTTCCAACACTTCTTCTTCATTGCTTCTTCAAAGTTATCGGGTTCAATCAAACAAAATTTGCATCTTGCAAAAACGTCATTTAAATCCCGCATTTTTCTCAGAGTTGAGCTTGATGATGATGAATTTGAGCTTGAAGTACTTAAGGGGCTGCTTGGTGCTAATAAATGTGAGCTTGAATGAACTCCATTTTCTTCATTTTGTACATATTCAATGGCAGAATTTTTGGACAGATTTATTGAAACTGGAATGTTTCTTTCAACTTCTTCCTTTTCCCAATTCCAAGTAGCATTTTCATCAAACAACACATCACGGCTAACAAATACTTTCTTGCTCTTCAAGTTGTACAACTTATAACCCTGTGATTGTGAGCTATAACCAATGAGGATACATTTTTCACTTGCTTCATCAAGTTTGCGTCGCTTCTTTTTTGGCACTTGAGCATAGCAAAGACATCCAAACACTTTCAAGTGTGTCACCGAAGGTTTTCTCCCATTCCAAGCTTCAATAGGAGTCATGTTCCATACCGCCTTTGTTGGGCATCTATTTAGCAAATAAACGGCCGTATAAACCGCTTCGGCCCAAAAAGATTTTGGAAGTTTTTTTTCATGCAACATTGATTTTGCCATTTCCATCACCGCTTGATTTTTCCTCTCGGAAACACCATTTTGTTGTGGTGTATAGCCAACTGTCAATTGCCTGTCAACACCTTCAACTTCACAAAAATTGTCAAATTCGTTCGAAGTATATTCTTTACCATTGTCACTCCTCAAAACTTTTATAAAATGGCCACTTTGTTTCTCAACAAAAATCTTGAATTTTTTAAAGATTGTAAAAACTTCAGATTTTTGTCTCATAAAATAAACCCACGACATTCTCGTACAATCATCAATAAATAGGATAAAGTACCTATTTTGTGAATGAGATGGTGTATGTATCGGTCCACAAACATCCGTATGCACCAATTCAAGTGGCCTCTTTGCTCTCCAAGCTACTCCTTTTGGGAATGGTTGACGATGATGCTTTCCAAGTGCACATCCTTCACAAACTTCATGCTTTTCTTCAATTTTTGGAAGCCCATAAACCATATTTTTCTGCTCCAATAATTTCAGCCCTTGAAAGTTCAAATGTCCAAGCCGTTTGTGCCATAACCAAGAGTCATTAGCCACCATTCGAAAAGCTTTGTCATTTAAATGCTTGAAATTTAGAGGAAAGCTTCTATTCTCCATTTTCACCTTTGCTATTATTGAATTCCTAGCCTTTTTATCACGAATAATGCAATAACCATCATTGAAAAATAGAGAATAACTATTCTCTAAAAGCTGTCCAACACTTAGCAAATTTTGGTCTAAGTCCGGTACATGCATGACATCTCGAATAAGTCTAGAGCCCTTCTTTGTTTGAACTCCAATTCTTCCTTTTCCATTCACATTTACTACATCTCCATTTCCCAATCTCACTTTTGAGTTTGAATCTTCCATATCAACAAAGATTCCTTCATTTGAAGTCATGTGATTTGTGCATCCACTATCCAAGTACCATTGAGTTTCATTTGAGCAATTTGAACTTGAGAAGCATGCTTCATTTGTTGATTCCGGTGCATTTAAAGAAGCATAAAACAAACTTGATTCATCCTCCTTCTCGGCTACACAATTGGCTTGTTGAGTATTCTTTGCTCTACAATCCTTTTGTACATGTCCAAATCCTTTACAATTGTAACATTGTGGCTTCCCTATAAACCAACAATCATTTTCATTATGGCTACTTCTCTTGCAAATTTTGCACCTTTGTGATTGATCTTCTCTACTAAATCTCCTTTCAAAAATACTTTTACCTCTACCGCTTGGACTTCTTCCTCTTCCCCTACTACTTCCACCTCTACTTGACATATCCATCCTCTTTTCATGATTTTGGGGCTGCCTTAAGTTGCTATTTGATCCAACATTTAGTTTAGATTGAAATGCACTCTCCATTGATTTTTTGGAACGTAGATTCAACCTTTGTTCAAATGATTTCAATGAACCCATCAACTCCTCAACTTTTAACTCCTCTAGATTCTTTGTTTCTTCAATCACCGCCACAAGAGGATCATATTTTTCCGGCAAGCTAATCAAAATTTTTTCCACCATTTTTGTATTTGTAACATCCTCACCATATGACTTCATTTGATTCACAAGCTCATTAAATCTATCCGAAAATTCTTTAACACATTCATTGTCTTTCATTTTCATATTTTCAAAATCTCTTCTAAGAGATTGAAGTTTAATGGCTCTTACCTTCAAGTCTCCTTGGTATTCCTTCTTTAGAATCATCCATGCTTCATTTGCTTTGCTTGCCATCATGATTCTTGGAAAGACCGAATCAACCATTGCCCTATGCAACATTGAAAGTGAACTTGCATCCCTTTGCCTTGCTTCTTTTAGTTCCTTCTTCTTGGTTGCTGTTAACACTTCCTCATTTTCAGGTTCTTCAAAGCCCTTCTCCACCATATCCCATAGATCCACAGCAATGAATGAAGTCTTCATCTTCACACACCAAAAATCATAGTTTTGGCCATCAAAAATTGGAACAAAAGACTGCTGCAAACTTCCACTTGAACCACTTGTGCTTGCCATTTTTTTTTCAGCAAGAAACCCTTTTTTTCGACCCTTGACTCAGATTTTTTGATGTTGCAGAGGAGAAAAACGAACCAGACCTGAAATGGCTCTGATACCAATAATGTTGGCTGTTTTTACAGCTATGTGAACCTGTAATATGTGTGAAGAACAGCAGAAAATGCACTAGCAGCAAGAAGAGAGAAACTGGACAGTAAAAACCGAGAGACGGGGGAAAAAACAGAGTACAGGAAGAAGTCTTGAAGAGGGAAAAAACGGGAAGAGTAGCAGCCACGTTTTTCATTACAAAAATTGAAATTTAACCTACTACATTACATAAAACCAACCCTACACTTGTTTATTTTACAGCCATTGGATTGGACAAAATAAAGAAATATTACTTTGACTTTCAAGACACATTACAAATCAACAAGATTGTTGGATAAAGCACAATACCCAGCATGAGCCTATAATTCGGTTCTGGTTCCAAAAAGTAATGAGAAGTGGCGAACGTATTAACACTTCATAGATTTAAGGTTTGCCCTAAGGATAGTTTTTCACTTTACAAAATTGATCAATTAGTGGATGCGACCACTGTGTACGAACTGTTGAGTTTCATTGACGCATAGTTTGGATATAATCAAATTCCTATGTATAAACTTCCAATCGAACTTGAAAATAATTTACCTCGTTAAATGATTAGAAAAAACTTGAATTGAATGAAAGAAATGAAAATATTTTGATAGTGAATGCCAATGCTTATACTCGATCGTAGTTTAGATTCATCATGTATAGTGAAAGTTTTTGGAGAAGAAACCTACCCTTTCTCCGCTTCTTTGCATTATATATGTTAGGTCTTTTCCCAGTATTGGTTTCGAAGGTTATTCTAATTTCAAGTAGTGCAAAATACTCCTTCTGCCTGAAATACATAAATCACTTACAAAGACTATTAGTATTCATTTTCGTTGTATGAGGAAATTTTATGCTTGATTTTAGGAAAAAAAAAAAAAATATATATATATATATATATATATAGAAACTTATTGTAAGTGAATTGATTAATAGCTTTGATAGTTGGGTTATCCTCAATCTGAGTTCCTTCTGAAGCTTAAAATGTGGGTAATGTTCTTGATAATAGAGGAGATGAGATAGGTGGTTAGAAGAATAATGTAGGTTTAAAAGTTAAACAATATATCAGCATTTAAATATAATTTTGTAATATTAATCATAAAATATATTTGTAACTTGTATTCTTGTAACATACCACCTATTTAAATTTCAGTCAAGTTTTTTCACATCATAATTTATGTAATAATTGAATGATTTTATTTTGGCATTGAAGTAAATATGCAAAGAGAATTGAATGAAATGGAAAATCAAAATTATTGAATTTCACTTTTATTTTTATATTAACACTCATTGATAAATATTCATCAACCCATTACCATTTAACACGTTGACCATAAATAAAAAATTTAAGGACAAGATAAATAAAATAAAATAAAAATTAAAGGTGATTATATCCCTACAAATATTATTTGTTACTCCACATTATAACTACATATCAAATAAATCTTATTTTCAATAAATACACTATATTAAGAGCCTGTTTGGGAGAGCTAAAAGCAGATTAAAATTGAAAATATAGTTGTTATTGAGTCTCACCCGTCTAATAAAAGTCAGCAATAATGACTAATTTTTCAATTTTAACCGATTTTAATCTCTACCAAACTGGCTCTAATTTTACAATTATAGTTCTAATCAAATTAGAAATTAAAAGATTGTGGTGTACACCCTTATCAATAATATATTTTATTGTTCTCTCTCCATTTCATACCATTCTAATTTTGTCCATGGAAAAAACTTCCCCACTCTACGACCACCCAACCCCCATTAATTTTGCCTAAACTTCTCCCATCCACCCGCAAAACCTTTATTTTCTAATTCTCCCTAAAAATACCTCTCCCACCCACCCGTAAACCGCCCCCACCGAAACCCATTTCTATTTCAATTATGATACATGTACATCAAGTTTTCTAAACATATGAGGATGTCAAACTTAATGTCAATAATGAGTGTATAAGAAGCATAATTCTAAAATCTGTGTGATAGAAATTAAAAAGAATTGGATAATTTTTGTTGTACATAAATGATTACATAATGTGATGTGACAATCATCCAATAGTTGATGTGAAAGTGTGAGATTTGAATTAAAAGTTAGATACGTGCCACGTGTAATTATGTGAATCATTGTGTGAAAATTTATGTACCCATAGCAAGGTCCCAGATTTTATCCCATCCACACCGCCGTGAGTTAATTATTAGAAGTACAAAATCATCCCATTTTATATGCATTATAACAAAATTAAAAGAAGAATAAGCGTTAATTACCAAACATACCGGTGCCATGCGATTGCAATCGGGAGAGAGATGGCTTTACACGATTCCAAATTCAGATCTACGCTCAACAGAGCTCTAATTTCTAAACATGCTTTGATTGCATCACAAGCTTGTAGATTTGTCTTCATCTGTCTAGATGAATCGTTAATGTTGTCAATGTTGCTCCCAAGATTTGCTCGTGCTTCTTTTGCCATCAATGAACATAAATGAGTATTTTGTTTCAGCAATTTCAAGATCCATTTTCAAGTTATATGAATTCAATTCCCATCAACATCACCACTTAAGTCCATACAATCCTAGTGATAGAATTGATCTCTTAACTCCTACTGAGCAGGATAAAAAAAATTCACTATTGATGGTGGTAGAGTTGATCTCTAATTTCTAGTGACTAGAATAAAAGTTTCTCACTATTGATGTGATATATAGATGTATGACTATTTTAGAGAAACATAAGCAAGTTCCTCTTGCCAAATTAGGAGTGAAAAATTTAAGGTTGGACATGGTGCAGTCCGGTTCTGATAATCGAACCGAACCAAACTGAACCAAATTTTTGGTATTTAGTAAATGGAATCGTCGGGCCCAAATATAATTATGGAATCGTTCAGGTTTCATTCCGTTCGGTTCGGTTTGGTTCGATTTTGTTCGGTTCCGTACCATAATTAATTTTTTTAGCATTTACAGTAACACTACATAAATACAATTAATGACATTTTCATTCGTAACTTCGATGGGCAGTTGGAGGGGGGAAGTCGGACTCGGCAGTCGGCGGCTTTGATTTGGGCATATATATGTAGGTTTTCAATCTATCAAATGTTTTGGGGTTACTGGACACGTACTTACCGAATGAAAGTGTGAAATTGGAAAGGGATGTATAAAAACTAAAAGACCTAGATCTTGAGTTAACAATAAAATCAATAATTGAGTCAAAAATTAAAATAAAAAAGGGCAACTTACAAAAATACCCTTAAAATTAGGGGCATTATGAAAAATCATATGAAAAGCATTTTGAAAGTAAAAAATATTGTGTCGCTTTTTTAATTAAAAAATGACACTATCGCTTTTTAAAATTAAGTATTACTTTTTTATTAAAAAAAGGACATACAATCTCGCTTTTATTAAAAAGTAGTGTTTGTTACTAAAAAAAGTGACAAAAAATTTAGAAAGTGATAGGAAAAAAGTGACAAACATTATAAAAGGCACATAAATTCCAAAAAGTGATAAACATTCAAAAAGTGGCAAAACACTAATCAAAACCTTAGAATAAACTTAATAAATCGACATAAATTAAAAAAGTGACAAAACACCAATCAAAATTTTGGAATCAATTCAATAAATTGACAGAAATTTTAAAAAAAAAAATGACGAAAACTCAAAAAAGTGACAACTTTAAAAAGTGACGAAACCCGATCACTTTTTTGGGTGAATTATATCATTTTTTAATGAAAGTTAAGTTTAATATCACTTTCTAATTAAAAAGTAAAGTGAAATACAATGTCACTTTTATTACAAAGTAATATGTGTCACTAAAAAAGTGAAATAAATTTCAAGGAAGTGATAGAAAAAATGACAAATATTCAAAAATGTGATAGAATTTTTTTTTTTTTTTTTTTTAAAAGTGAAAAACAATAAAAAGTGATAAAAATTATAAAGTGACAAAAATTAAAAAAAAGTGACAAAATACAAATCAAAAGATTCAAAACGTCAATCATATTTAAATCAATTCATCACCACCGTTATCTACCAATTCAACTGTTTACAGAACCACTGTTCCTCCGCTTTCTCAGTCACCACCACTACTATTACTAGCAGACCAAATCCTAAGCACAAAAAATTATACACATAAAACAAAAGAAAAACAAATTCAAACATAAACATATTCAAAAAATTGACAAATACTAAAAAAGTGACAATTTTTTTTTTTTTTTTTAAAGGTGACAAAGTACTAGTCAAAACCTTAAATTATATCATTTTATACAACTTCAACCACTCCAATATCCAAGGCTCTCAAACCATTTCTACCCCCTTTCTCCAATACCCACCTAAAACTAACGGAATACATTTGAAAACTCTGAAATTATAAATATTCAGCCCGTAGGAAAAATTCACAGTTTGATAATACATAGAGAAACTGTAATATTCTTGAGATTTCCATCAGGCGCCACCCAATAGGAGACCGCTAAGCGACGTTTTGCCAAAACAATTGTCAAAGGATTATGTACAGATGACATAGTTCATTTGCTACCATTATAGTTGGTTCTTCCACTTGTATAAATGTCATAATCAGGATTTGGCCAGTAGAGGCTAGATATTTGAGGGCTATCAGATATCAGCGATAAACCATTGTCACTACCAAAATATAAATTGAAGTAACCCGATTCCAAGCTTCCTTTTCTTAAGGATGATATCAATCTTTTGTTATTCGTCAACAAATGAGAAGGTAAAAGAGTATCAGTACGAAAATCAAAACTTTGCCAAAGAATATCGCCTTGTCGATTCTTCAAAACGAGGTTGCATGTATTTAGAAGCTCAGTTGCAGCAAAATCAATATTGGTTGTATTTGTCTGCCATCAACATCTGTCAAGACCGTGGTTCCATCAACATCTGTCAAGCCTTGGCTATTGATTGGCATGTCTCGATTGGCTGTCCAAAATACAGTTTTGTTTTTGGAATTGGTGAACCAAATTGCAAACCAATAATCGTTGCTTCCCATCCCATAAAAGCCACAGGTAAATGTAGTATCTGGTGAGGTGATGAAATCATCACCTTCGACAGATAGAGAATCACCCCTTCTCAAATGGAACATAGACTTTGAATTTGCAGAATGTGAGAAGGACAAACCGATTAGTAAGAATAGGAGAATACATAGATTGTTGTCTTTGGTAGCCATCACTGTTTTTGCAGCAGCGTCATCGCAGGTGTTGTAGTGCCGTGCGTGTTTGTGGTCTCAGTTCTCAATTGGGAGATTTTGGGATTTTGGGGTTTTGTATTAATTTAGGATGTAATTAATATGGATTTATGTGATGCTTAATTAATTTAGGGTATTAATATAATTGTGGCCTAATTTCTCCAATAAAAAATTGAATTTAGAAATTGGTTTGTGTTAGGCTAGCTAGGCATAGACTTGGTTTTGGAGTCGAAGCATTAATCACTAATTTGTTTAAAAAAATTTAAATAGTTTAATTAATTCAATATAAAAAATTATTTAGATTTCATTCTTCGGTTCTTGGTCTAGAACCAACAATCGAATCAACACACATTGGTTTTCGATTCAAATACTCGTTCAAGTATTTAACTTATAAAGAACCGTTTTGTTCGGAAGTTTTGTCCAACCATATAATTTTTTTTTTTTTTTTTATCATTAGAGACCTTAATGAATCTTGAGAATGTTGGAATAAAATGCCCATTTTATAAACATTTGTAGAGATTATGGGTGGGCAAAACCCGATCGAACATGCCAAAATCGTCCAAATCGAACCAATCCGACCGATTTGGGTCGATTTTTTTTGTTGTTTTTATATGGGTTGGGTGGGTTGGTTGTGTAGGCGGGTTGAGTTTGGTCGGGTTATGGGTTAACTCATGAAAATCGAATAAACCCGTCCAACCCTAACCTGATTATATTTATGAACTTTACAAATGTTATAATATTGCTTGGACGATTACACATTCAACACAAAAATATCTTAATTGTCAAAAATATTTCTTTGCTTCATATAATTTAATATCAATCTATCAATATAACATTTCCGGACATGATGTGCTAAAATAATTCAGATTTTTTGGTCATTACAACTATAGAGACCTAATATTATATAAGTCATAAGTTAATTATAAACCCGTTCAACCCGACCCGCCTACTTTAGGTTGAGTTTCAACCTTTACATATGTTGGATTATGTTAAATTATGATCAAACCGGTCATGTTGCGCTGAGTTTGGGGTGAGGCAAAAAAAAACCCAACCCATGTCCATCCCTAGTAGAGACTTTTGTTGCTATTTTTTTTTATCGAAGTGTCAAAATGTATGCATCATAAGGTATGAAGTGTTTTCCTAGAACAATTTAGGTATAATAATTTATACTTTATTATTAATTAATTTTAAAAATATTTAGAGCATCTCACTCTTTAAACATGAGATACTCTCTATTTTAAAGAGTTAACATTTAAAATCATGATTCAAAAGATTCTTTAAATTAACATTTTAATTTAAAGAGTGAGTTTGACTTTCCAAATTCTCTATAATTAAATGTGTTCAAAGTGTTTCAATTTTCAATGTAGGAAACAATAAAATAATATAAAGAAACGCTACTTAAAATAAAAGATAAAAAATAATAATTATTTTTTTGGAGTAGTAAAATTAAGTGTTAAATATAAAGAGTTTGTTGGAGTATTTCAAAATTTTAACTCTCTAAATTTATTGATACTCTCCAAAGAATATAATATACTCTTTAAAAATAGAGATTCTCTTAGGCTCCGTTTGATTCGCCATATTTTCCATGGAAAATGGAAACTTTTGTAATGTTTGATAGACAAAATCTTTTCGAAATTTTTTTTCTATCTTTTCTCATTTTCCACTTTTTTGAGGAAAATAAATTTTTAATGCTTTGTTAGGAAAAAAATTTACAGGTTTTTTTTTTTTTTTATGGCAATTGGGAAAAAGTCTAGATACAATAGTAAAAAAAAATTATTACTTTTATTGACAATTTTCATGCAAAACAAAGTCAAACGAATGATATTCGGTATGATAAATTTTATTTTTTGGCAATCATTTTCTTTCCCTCATTTTCATATTTGCAATCAAACAGACTTTTAAAAATGCTCTTATGATTGAATACTCAAAACTAAACATGGAGGAGATTATGAAAAAAGCTTAAAAAACACTAAATAATTAGGGTGGGAAAGTACCACGTATGTACGTAGTGTACCATATTTAGGCCCGATTTGAGCTAAATTATTGTAGAATGGAAATGAAAAATATAGTCGTTATTGAGGTCCACATAAGAGATAGAAATTTTGAATTTAAATATTGATGTGATGGATAACAGTCATATTTTTCATTTCAATGAGATAATGATGTAGATCAAATGAGGGCTTAATTATTTTTTATAAAATAATTTAGAATTCGAAGGGTTTGTTTGTCTCCCATTATTGGGAGAAGAATGATGTAATAAATAGTATTTTTTGGAGAATGTGTGGTTGAAATTTAAATTTACCTTATTGGTTTGTATGCGAATATTTTATTGGGTGAATATGCGATGAAGATTGCTTACGATAAAAAATAATGTTTGATAAAATGGTAGACAAACATGGCGAAGTAAACCCCACACGCAACCTGAGAATGCACAACCTGCTCCTCTCTGTAGCACTCTTCCCAGTATTCAAAGCCGCGTCTTTCACTCCGTAAGCAAGCCCTCTTTTCTTTCTCTCTCTACATGCATATATTGTGTTGAGTTAGGTGCATATATGTTTATACGGGATTTCGTTTATTAGTTTAAAGTTACTGCTCGTAATGCTATCGTTCTTTTGAGGTATGCTTGATCTTGATTTATCCCGTTCAACTATCGTTTATGAAATTAAGGTTTTTGAAGTTCGATTCCGATGTATAATTTTGAGTTTTTGGATCTGGGTTTCTTTAATTTTTATGTAGACCTCAATGCTGATCATTTTTAAGAGTTTGCTATGAATAATGAATCCTCAATCTCAATAGGGGTCGATGATCCAATATCTACTTGTATGTTTAATGTATTTGCATATATTTTGGGTTTGTGTATGATGCACTCGTGGAAATGAGGAATTTGTTTTTTTGGGTTTCATTTCTCTGTCATTGTTCTTAGATTACAGTGCTTTGGATCCTGATAAATTTGTGGGATTTGGTTGTGGTGCAGTTACAAAGATCGGCTCTCTTTGCGCGTGTCCCATTCTCTTCTCCAATCCGACTTCTTATTCTAATTTTGTTTTTATATGGAGGTTAAGCTATGGAACGCCAAGCGCGAAAGAGAGATGTATGAGAATTTTGTAGATCTATTTGCCATTACAAAGGCAACAGAGAAGCTGGAGAAGGCTTATGTGCGCGATATTATTTCAGCTGCAGAGTATGAAACTGAATGCCAAAAGTTGATTGCTCATTTCAAAACCCTGTCGTCCACATTGAAAGATATAGTCCCAAGCATTGATCGGTTCCATGAGACGGTCCTCAACCGGCTTGTGACATCAGGAGTTCCGGCCACTGTTGAGCACCGTGCAGCTGATGCTCTGTCGACCACTACCTCTGCTGCAATTGTAGCCGAGTGTGTGCAGAGTTTTATTACGGCTATGGATTCGTTAAAGTTGAACATGGTTGCAGTTGATCAGGTCCATCCGGTGCTGTCGGATTTATCAGCTTCACTCAACAAGCCGACAATATTACCTCCTGATTTTGAGGGGAATACGAAGATGAGAGATTGGATTGTGAGGCTGTCAAGAATGGGTGCTGCTGATGAGCTGACTGAGTCATCTTACAACTTGTTTATGGCGGCATTGCCCACTGCTGGCAGTTAGTTGGGGGTTCTGGGTAAGATCGTAAATAAATGGGCAATTTTTCTTTTTCTTTTATCGTTTACCAGCCTTTATATATCTCGTGTATTGTGTTCAATCGGCCTTGGTAGGATCTGGTTTTAGTCGTGGTTGCTGACATTTTGAACTTTTCATATACTCAAGAATGGTGGGATTTTGATATTGTGATCTATCTCTGTTATATATGGAAAATACAAAATACTGCTTTGTAGAATGAAATGAATTGTGAAAAATACAAAATACTAAATTGATTTGAGCTTGTTTGACATGATATATATTGCTATAATTGCATAATTTTTTCAGGTGAAATTTTGAATTTGCTAGTTGCTATTAAGCTGGATTTGGATGTACATTTTATTACTCGTCAATGGACGTAAAAGTATGAATATATGAAGAAGTGCATAAAGTGAAATCTAGAGTGATTTGTGTTTGATTATTGATAGATGTTCTGATTATAGATTTCGACATTACTTGCGTTACATTTTGAATCATTTTACATGAGAGTATTGGTATACAAAGTTCTCTTATCTAAAATTTATATTGGAAAATCTAGTCTATGAATTATGTTCAATAAAGAGGATCCTCCATGCAGATATCCTCTTTACAGGTAACATATTCAATTCTTCGAGAAGTCCTTTTTGTGTCCCTGTTGTTGATAGTGTCTCCAGTGAGCTGTTTTTTTTTTTTTTTTTTTTGTACATCGACAGTCCTAATGAGGGACGAACATGTGAAAATGTGAATGGTCTTTGAGGGTGACATCTCTTTCTCTGGTATATATATTTGTGTTTCCACTGTTTTGAGGGGGAGAATTACTTGATTGGTTATTGAATTTTGCAAAAGGTTTTCCAGAAGGTAACTTCACAAAAGTTTCTCCACTAGTCATTGAACTTTACAAAATGTAATCTCATCAATTTTTGGGAATTTCAAAAGTTTTTTCGTTAGTCACTGAGTGATGTATGTGATTATATTTTGTAAAGCTTAGTGACAAATGGGAAAAATTTTGAACTTCAGTGGCTTCTTGGAAACCTCCATAAAGTTCATGACCAATCAGATATATATCCCGTTTTGAGGGGTAGCTGTTGGGAACCTACTTAATCATGCGCAGTGGAAGTAAAGCAAATTTTGATTCCCAAACAGGATCTGCTTTATGTTTAGATAGAAACTGTGACATAAATAATACATTTGATAAATTCTGCAAACTCTTTTTGCTGATTCACGAACTCCAATGATCATGATCTGCAATCCAAACTGTTCAATTGTCCAGCCTCCAATGGTAATCCACACAGAGAACAAGAATGACGGCTAGGGTTTTCTTTTCTCGTGCTAGCAAGAATAATGAATAATTCTCTACAGTTTTTCAAACCTTAACAACCTATTAATACAAGTTCAAACGGGCTGGTCCATCTCTTAACTTAACCCGATCCAACATTTAATTAATCAAATTAATTAAATCCGGTCCATGAATTAATTAATCCAATTAATTAATTCGGGCCTATTAATAAGCAACCCAATTAATTAATTATCCAACACTTGTCAATTAATTAATTGATAAATCTCATTCTTCTGGTTCTCTTTTGTGTGTGACCCATTAGGGTTCCGATCACGATACCTAACGACGTGAATTATTACTTTGATCTAATCAAAATTGATAAATTAAAATACCCCTTTTAATTTATCATCAATTCACATTCGTCGTCCCAGATTGACATCTAGCAATGTATCAGGGCAATACATGTGACGGAAAATGTCACGTGGCATGACAAAACCAAACTTGTTCGTTTACCGTGAAACTATAATCCTTTCGTCAATATGATCCGATCAATTACGAGATATGGACGTGTGTCAATCTCAATTATCGATCATATCTTTTACCCTACTGTTAAGTCAATGTAAGTCGAAAACTCTTTTCCGACTTATGAGTTCACCTTGGCCAAGGATTTCATTATCAACTTAACTAGATGAAATGTAAATCATAATCTCTTACTATCTAAGAGTGACAAATCATCTATTGATCATTCACAACCTTCATATGATTCTTGACATACCCGAACGATGCCGTATTAGCGACCCTTGACAGAGCAATATCCGACATCACCAAAGCATGACTGTCCTCACATAAGGCACTATGATGACCTCAAGTCAAAGGACCAATTTTACTACCGAACGTTAGAGATTAACCACTGACACTCAGATAGTTTTCCATGTGGAATCTCTCAACGGGTCTCCAATGTTTTGTTCTATAACAAAACATTCACGTGTTCATTCAAGTGTCTCCACACTTTAGTTTGTGAGATCAACTACTTACTTCATAAGTGAGAAATGTCACACGTGATGGTCTATCCGTAATAATGATATATGTATCTACGGATTCTATTATTTAATTAAATTAGAATGTTAATTCAATAATAGATCTTGCCATAAATATGCATCGGTTATATATACATTAAAAGTGTTTATGTTCAAAGTTGATTGGACTTAAGGCATAACACTTACAGTAGCATGCTGGGGTCGAAGGAAAACTGATTCAAGTTTCAGTCATGGCTCCATGTTTCCTTTACCTGTGCTGTGACTGTTGTGGGCCTCGTTGATCTATGCCACCTTATGGATAGGCTAGGAAGTAGGACAATATGCTATTTGAAGTTGTGCACATTTGTTATTCGTTATCAAATTTTTTAGTTAGCCCACAAAGTGAAGATTGTTTGGTAAGATGAATTGTATGGTACTAGACTCGGCGTTCTAAAAAATGATTTTTAGATGTATTACAAATTAAAAATAATATTAAAATAAGAAATATTTTTTGACTCATTTTTACCTTTAGCTCTCGCCTAGTTGAAAACTTGGAGCCCGTTTGATAGAGATTAAAATCGAATTAAAATTGAAAAATTAGTCGTTATTGTTGATTTTTATTAGACTGGTGAGACTTAATAACGGTCATATTTTCAATTTTAATCGACTTTTTAGTTCTCCCAAACAGGCTTTTGGTCTCTACATAGTTACGTAATACGCTTTTTAGAACATTAATTAGACTATCTATCATGAAGGAAAATGATTTAAAATCTTGTTTTATGCTAAGGAAAGGGCATACTTTAGCAAAAACATTTTTGATTTAATTGCTATTTGTATCAAATTGAAATGAATTTAACGTTATCCTTTAGTATTTGCTAGAATTTAAAGTTTGCTCTTCTCGGGAAAAAAAGAAGGAATTATAAAATTTACCATATATATGATGGGACTTGTTATCTTAAAACCATGTTTTGAAAATCGACCAGAGAGAGAGAGAGAGAGATGAATCGGAAATAGGATAATTAAATAAAAAAATTCATATATTAATATATATTCTCTTAGAATTTTATATTAAAAGTAAAAGATTTTTTTTTAATATTTATTATTTAACTTTCAGTAATTATTTTAATAATCATTTCACATAAAATTAACGCTAAGTGGGCCATTATACAAGACAATGAACATACTAAACAACAACTAATGATATCCCTTCCCTACCCAGAGAGAGATGAGACAGAAGACGGCGGCGGCACCTCTACAGGTTCTTTCTTCATCAGTTTTCCATTTTCTTTTTGGATACCATAGGTCTGTTTGGTACGACTTAAAATTCAATTAAAAAAAAAACTTCACAACACTCATCAACTTGTAAGTAGTTTATGTACATCATTTAGATGGACATTACTTAAAGGATTAATAAATAAAAGTAGAAAGAAAAGAAACTACATTATATAAATACGTTTATTATATAATGTATGTACTAACACAAAGTAACTATGCATCTCTTTTCTCATTTATTTACATTAATAATTGTAAGAATCAGTTCCGTTCTCCTGCGCGCGCAAGAGAACGTTATCAGCTTTGCCTTGCCAAAGCTGAACACCTTGTTTTTTGTTTTTTGTTAATTTTTTTTTTTTTTTATAAAATCATGTTTGATATCGAAAGAAATCTAAATTTTAATATAAATCAAAGTTAATAATTAATTTTAATAACATATTTCATGAAATCCATAACTGTTTTAACTTTTATCAAAAATTCGAAAAAAATTGATTTTAATTTCCACCAAACGGCAACAAAATCAAAATAAATTTGAGTTTCGATAATATACGTAAATTTTAAAAATTCTCCGAACATCGTACGCTAATTGAATGTACAAATTACTTATGTCATTTCGAAACTTATTTCAAGAACTACATTATGAGCATATCGAATAGTCCAAATAGATATAAAAAAAGTTAAGAATACGTCAAACGTGAGTCTTAAAAAAGACGTCTAATAATTGGACTTAAAATTCAAATTTGTAGATTTGATTAGAGTACGATCGTCGGAGAATTTTTAAATTTTACGTATATTATCGAAATTCAAATTTATTTTATATTTGCCCCCGTTTGGTGGAGATTAAAATCAAATTTTTAGTAAATTTTGATAAAAGTTAAATAGTTATGGATTTCATGAAATATATTATTAAAATTAATTGTTAACTTTGATTTATATTAAAATTTAGATTTCATTCGATACCAAACATGATTTTATATATAAAAAAATTAACGAAAGACAAAAATAAAATAAAATAAAAAATAAAAAAATGGTTGTCAGCTTTGCCTTGCCCAAAGCTGATAACGTTCTCCACGCGGAGAATGGAACTCTTGTAAGAATAGCTATTTCTCAATCAAGTATGGATTGAATTTATTATTTTCAATAAAATTGTTTAGGAATGCAATATTATTTTTAAATATGTAATATAAGGGTTTAAAAAATTTAACTGTACTAGTAATATTCTTTTAATAAATTTTATATATTAATATTAATTGATGTAATAAAACATGCCAAGATAATTATATATGTAGTATTATTATAATTTCTTTTAATGATATGTAATAATATTTTTATGAATTATGTACTAATAATTAGTAATAATTGTCTTTAGTGAAAATTAATTGATTAGGTTTTTAAAGCAATAAATTTATTAATTATCTCATTTGGTATTTCGTAATTAACCTTTGTATTCCATGGTAAATTATATATGTAGTATTATTATGATTTCTTTAATTGTATATAATAATATTTTATTAATTATGTATTAATAATTAGTAATAATTGTGTTTAGTGAAAATTAATTGAATTGATTTTTTAAAGCAATGATAATTATTAATTATGTTATTTAAATGAAATAAATTGAATCATTTGGTATTTTGTAGTTAACATTTGGTATTTCGTAGTGAATTATATATAATTGTATACTAATAATTAGTAATAATCATGTTTAGTGAAAATTAGTTGACTTAATTCTTGAAAGCAATAATAATTATTAATTATCTTATTCAGAGGCAATAAACTGAATCATTTGGTATTCCGTTTTTATCTAAATTTAGATATTCATATGTAACTTACTATTAAAATAATTTTTAAATAAGGGTAAATAATAAATGTAATATATTAATGCAGCCTTTGAATTAATTTTTTTTTTCCCTTTTTGGAAACCATGATGGTATATTGAGCATATATGTAAATATGTAAGGGTAAAAGTGGTATTTAAAAGTTTATCCATAATCTCCACTTTTAATATATTGTAGATTATGGGTAGGGCTGGCCGTGGGTCGATTCGGTTCGGTTCGAGATTTTTCGGTTCCAAAAGTTTTGGGTATTTAATAAATGGAACCGTTCGAGTTCGGTTCCGTTTGGTTCGGTTAGGTTCCATACCATAATTAATTTTTTTTAATATTTACAACGACGCTACATAAATACAACTAATGACATTTTCATTTGTAACTTTTACAAATTAAAATTTCAGATTGTGTGCAAATCAAGAAATTTGGTTTGGGTTGTTGGCCTAAACGTAAACAGTATGTCGCTTAAATACATATGGTTACTAAAGATTAATAAAATGTAAATGACGAAAAGTAAAAGAATAATATTATAAAATAAAAAAAAAAAAAAAAAAAAAGGTCTTTTAATTAATTAATTTCGCTACCACTGTTTAACTCAAATTTACGACCCCTCACATAAATTTATAGCATCTATACTTGATTCCCAGTGGGCTGTGATCCCATTTATTATATTAAAACTTTGAGTGTACTCAACAAGCTTAATTATTTTTTATAAAATAATTTAGAATTCGAAGGGTTTGTTTGTCTCCCATTATTGGGAGAAGAATGATGTAATAAATAGTATTTTTTGGAGAATGTGTGGTTGAAATTTAAATTTACCTTATTGGTTTGTATGCGAATATTTTATTGGGTGAATATGCGATGAAGATTGCTTACGATAAAAAATAATGTTTGATAAAATGGTAGACAAACATGGCGAAGTAAACCCCACACGCAACCTGAGAATGCACAACCTGCTCCTCTCTGTAGCACTCTTCCCAGTATTCAAAGCCGCGTCTTTCACTCCGTAAGCAAGCCCTCTTTTCTTTCTCTCTCTACATGCATATATTGTGTTGAGTTAGGTGCATATATGTTTATACGGGATTTCGTTTATTAGTTTAAAGTTACTGCTCGTAATGCTATCGTTCTTTTGAGGTATGCTTGATCTTGATTTATCCCGTTCAACTATCGTTTATGAAATTAAGGTTTTTGAAGTTCGATTCCGATGTATAATTTTGAGTTTTTGGATCTGGGTTTCTTTAATTTTTATGTAGACCTCAATGCTGATCATTTTTAAGAGTTTGCTATGAATAATGAATCCTCAATCTCAATAGGGGTCGATGATCCAATATCTACTTGTATGTTTAATGTATTTGCATATATTTTGGGTTTGTGTATGATGCACTCGTGGAAATGAGGAATTTGTTTTTTTGGGTTTCATTTCTCTGTCATTGTTCTTAGATTACAGTGCTTTGGATCCTGATAAATTTGTGGGATTTGGTTGTGGTGCAGTTACAAAGATCGGCTCTCTTTGCGCGTGTCCCATTCTCTTCTCCAATCCGACTTCTTATTCTAATTTTGTTTTTATATGGAGGTTAAGCTATGGAACGCCAAGCGCGAAAGAGAGATGTATGAGAATTTTGTAGATCTATTTGCCATTACAAAGGCAACAGAGAAGCTGGAGAAGGCTTATGTGCGCGATATTATTTCAGCTGCAGAGTATGAAACTGAATGCCAAAAGTTGATTGCTCATTTCAAAACCCTGTCGTCCACATTGAAAGATATAGTCCCAAGCATTGATCGGTTCCATGAGACGGTCCTCAACCGGCTTGTGACATCAGGAGTTCCGGCCACTGTTGAGCACCGTGCAGCTGATGCTCTGTCGACCACTACCTCTGCTGCAATTGTAGCCGAGTGTGTGCAGAGTTTTATTACGGCTATGGATTCGTTAAAGTTGAACATGGTTGCAGTTGATCAGGTCCATCCGGTGCTGTCGGATTTATCAGCTTCACTCAACAAGCCGACAATATTACCTCCTGATTTTGAGGGGAATACGAAGATGAGAGATTGGATTGTGAGGCTGTCAAGAATGGGTGCTGCTGATGAGCTGACTGAGTCATCTTACAACTTGTTTATGGCGGCATTGCCCACTGCTGGCAGTTAGTTGGGGGTTCTGGGTAAGATCGTAAATAAATGGGCAATTTTTCTTTTTCTTTTATCGTTTACCAGCCTTTATATATCTCGTGTATTGTGTTCAATCGGCCTTGGTAGGATCTGGTTTTAGTCGTGGTTGCTGACATTTTGAACTTTTCATATACTCAAGAATGGTGGGATTTTGATATTGTGATCTATCTCTGTTATATATGGAAAATACAAAATACTGCTTTGTAGAATGAAATGAATTGTGAAAAATACAAAATACTAAATTGATTTGAGCTTGTTTGACATGATATATATTGCTATAATTGCATAATTTTTTCAGGTGAAATTTTGAATTTGCTAGTTGCTATTAAGCTGGATTTGGATGTACATTTTATTACTCGTCAATGGACGTAAAAGTATGAATATATGAAGAAGTGCATAAAGTGAAATCTAGAGTGATTTGTGTTTGATTATTGATAGATGTTCTGATTATAGATTTCGACATTACTTGCGTTACATTTTGAATCATTTTACATGAGAGTATTGGTATACAAAGTTCTCTTATCTAAAATTTATATTGGAAAATCTAGTCTATGAATTATGTTCAATAAAGAGGATCCTCCATGCAGATATCCTCTTTACAGGTAACATATTCAATTCTTCGAGAAGTCCTTTTTGTGTCCCTGTTGTTGATAGTGTCTCCAGTGAGCTGTTTTTTTTTTTTTTTTTTTTGTACATCGACAGTCCTAATGAGGGACGAACATGTGAAAATGTGAATGGTCTTTGAGGGTGACATCTCTTTCTCTGGTATATATATTTGTGTTTCCACTGTTTTGAGGGGGAGAATTACTTGATTGGTTATTGAATTTTGCAAAAGGTTTTCCAGAAGGTAACTTCACAAAAGTTTCTCCACTAGTCATTGAACTTTACAAAATGTAATCTCATCAATTTTTGGGAATTTCAAAAGTTTTTTCGTTAGTCACTGAGTGATGTATGTGATTATATTTTGTAAAGCTTAGTGACAAATGGGAAAAATTTTGAACTTCAGTGGCTTCTTGGAAACCTCCATAAAGTTCATGACCAATCAGATATATATCCCGTTTTGAGGGGTAGCTGTTGGGAACCTACTTAATCATGCGCAGTGGAAGTAAAGCAAATTTTGATTCCCAAACAGGATCTGCTTTATGTTTAGATAGAAACTGTGACATAAATAATACCTTTGATGAATTCTGCAAACTCTTTTTGCTGACTCACGAACTCCAATGATCACGATCTGCAATCCAAGCTGTTCAATTGTCCAGCCTCCAATGGTAATCCACACAGAGAACAAGAATGACAGCTAGGGTTTTCTTTTCTCGTGCTAGCAAGAATAATGAATAATTCTCTACAGTTTTTCAAACCTTAACAACCTATTAATACAAGTTCAAACGGGTTGGCCCATCTCTTAACTTAACCCGATCCAACATTTAATTAATCAAATTAATTAAATCCGGTCCATGAATTAATTAATCCAATTAATTAATTCGGGTCTATTAATAAGCAACCCAATTAATTAATTATCCAACACTTGTCAATTAATTAATTGATAAATCTCATTCTTCTGGTTCTCTTTTGTGTGTGACCCATTAGGGTTCCGATTACGATACCTAACGACGTGAATTATTACTTTGATCTAATCAAAATTGATAAATTAAAATACCCCTTTTAATTTATCATCAATTCACATTCGTCGTCCCAGATTGACATCTAGCAATGTATCAGGGCAATACATGTGACGGAAAATGTCACGTGGCATGACAAAACCAAACTTGTTCGTTTACCGTGAAATTATAATCCTTTCGTCAATATGATCCGATCAATTACGAGATATGGACGTGTGTCAATCTCAATTATCGATCATATCTTTTACCCTACTGTTAAGTCAATGTAAGTCGAAAACTCTTTTCCGACTTATGAGTTCACCTTGGCCAAGGATTTCATTATCAACTTAACTAGATGAAATGTAAATCATAATCTCTTACTATCTAAGAGTGACAAATCATCTATTGATCATTCACAACCTTCATATGATTCTTGACATATCCGAACGATGCCGTATTAGCGACCCTTGACAGAGCAATATCCGACATCACCAAAGCATGACTGTCCTCACATAAGGCACTATGATGACCTCAAGTCAAAGGACCAATTTTACTACCGAACGTTAGAGATTAACCACTGACACTCAGATAGTTTTCCATGTGGAATCTCTCAACGGGTCTCCAATGTTTTGTTCTATAACAAAACATTCACGTGTTCATTCAAGTGTCTCCACACTTTAGTTTGTGAGATCAACTACTTACTTCATAAGTGAGAAATGTCACACGTGATGGTCTATCCGTAATAATGATATCCGTATCTACGGATTCTATTATTTAATTAAATTAGAATGTTAATTCAATAATAGATCTTGCCATAAATATGCATCGGTTATATATACATTAAAAGTGTTTATGTTCAAAGTTGATTGGACTTAAGGCATAACACTTACAGTAGCATGTTGGGGTCGAAGGAAAACTGATTCAAGTTTCAGTCATGGCTCCATGTTTCCTTTACCTGTGCTGTGACTGTTGTGGGCCTCGTTGATCTATGCCACCTTATGGATAGGCTAGGAAGTAGGACAATATGCTATTTGAAGTTGTGCACATTTGTTATTCGTTATCAAATTTTTTAGTTAGCCCACAAAGTGAAGATTGTTTGGTAAGATGAATTGTATGGTACTAGACTCGGCGTTCTAAAAAATGCTTTGCTTCAAGCTTATGAGGAATTTTTTTTTTTTTTTTTTTTTTGGTACTTTTGCGCATTGTTTTTTTTTCTTTTTCAGTTTTTTCCAATAGTATTTTATAATTTAGACGTTTGGTATGTATTATTTTAATTATAAAATGATTTTTAGATGTATTACAAATTAAAAATAATATTAAAATAAGAAATATTTTTTGACTCATTTTTACCTTTAGCTCTCGCCTAGTTGAAAACTTGGAGCCCGTTTGATAGAGATTAAAATCGAATTAAAATTGAAAAATTAGTCGTTATTGTTGATTTTTATTAGACGGGTGAGACTTAATAACGGTCATATTTTCAATTTTAATCGACTTTTTAGCTCTCCCAAACAGGCTTTTGGTCTCAACATAGTTACGTAATACGCTTTTTAGAACATTAATTAGACTATCTATCATGAAGGAAAATGATTTAAAATCTTGTTTTATGCTAAGGAAAGGGCATACTTTAGCAAAAACATTTTTGATTTAATTGCTATTTGTATCAAATTGAAATGAATTTAACGTTATCCTTTAGTATTTGCTAGAATTTAAAGTTTGCTCTTCTCGGGAAAAAAAGAAGGAATTATAAAATTTACCATATATATGATGGGACTTGTTATCTTAAAACCATGTTTTGAAAATCGACCAGAGAGAGAGAGAGAGATGAATCGGAAATAGGATAATTAAATAAAAAAATTCATATATTAATATATATTCTCTTAGAATTTTATATTAAAAGTAAAAGATTTTTTTTTAATATTTATTATTTAACTTTCAGTAATTATTTTAATAATCATTTCACATAAAATTAACGCTAAGTGGGCCATTATACAAGACAATGAACATACTAAACAACAACTAATGATATCCCTTCCCTACCCAGAGAGAGATGAGACAGAAGACGGCGGCGGCACCTCTACAGGTTCTTTCTTCATCAGTTTTCCATTTTCTTTTTGGATACCATAGGTCTGTTTGGTACGACTTAAAATTCAATTAAAAAAAAAACTTCACAACACTCATCAACTTATAAGTAGTTTATGTACATCATTTAGATGGACATTACTTAAAGGATTAATAAATAAAAGTAGAAAGAAAAGAAACTACATTATATAAATACGTTTATTATATAATGTAGGTACTAACACAAAGTAACTATGCATCTCTTTTCTCATTTATTTACATTAATAATTGTAAGAATCAGTTCCGTTCTCCTGCGCGCGCAAGAGAACGTTATCAGCTTTGCCTTGCCAGAGCTGAACACCTTGTTTTTTGTTGTTGTTTTTTTGGTCTTTTGTTATTTTTTTTTTCATAAAATCATGTTTGATATCGAATGAAATCTAAATTTTAATATAAATCAAAGTTAACAATTAATTTTAATAACATATTTCATGAAATCCATAACTGTTTAACTTTTATAAAAAATTCGAAAAAATTTGATTTTAATTTCTACCAAACGGCGGCAAAATCAAAATAAATTTGAATTTCGATAATATACGTAAATTTTAAAAATTTTCCGACCATCGTACGCTAATCAAATCTACAAATTACTTATGTCATTTCGAAACTTATTTAAAACACTACATTATGAGCATATCGAATAGTCCAAATAGATATAAAAAATAGTTAAGAATACGTCAAACGTGAGTCTTAAAAAAGACGTCTAATAATTGGACGTAAAATTTAAAAATTCTCAAACGATCGTACGCTAATCGAATCTACAAATTACTTATGTCATTTCGAAACTTATTTCAAGAACTATATTATGGGCATATCGAATAGTTCAAACAGATATCGAAAATAGTTAAGAATACGTCAAACGTGAGTCTTAAAAAAGACGTCTAATAATTGGACGTAAAATTTAAAAATTCTCAAACGATCGTACGCTAATCGAATCTACAAATTACTTATATCATTTCGAAACTTATTTCAAAAACTATATTATGGGCATATCGAATAGTCCAAACAAATATAGAAAATAGTTAAGAATACATCAAACGTGAGACTTAAAAAAGAATAATTTACAAATATTTATGTCCAATTATTAGACATCTTTTTTAAGACTTACATTTGACGTATTCTTAACTATTTTCGATATCTGTTTGGACTATTCGATATACTTATAATATAGTTCTTGAAATAAGTTTCGAAATGACATAAGTAATTTGTAGATTTGATTAGCGTACGATCGTCGGAGAGTTTTTAAATTTTACATATATTATCGAAATTCAAATTTATTTTATATTTGCCCCCGAAATTAAAATCAAATTTTTAGTAAATTTTGATAAAAGTTAAACAGTTATGGATTTCATGAAATATATTATTAAAATTAATTGTTAACTTTGATTTAGATTAAAATTTAGATTTCATTTGATACCAAACATGATTTTATATAAAGCTGATAACGTTCTCCACGCGGAGAATGGAACTCTCGTAAGAATAGCTATTTCTCAATCAAGTATGGATTGAATTTATTATTTTAAATAAAATTGTTTAGGAATGCAATATTATTTTTTAATATGTAATATAAGGGTTTAAAAAATTGAACTGTACTAGTAATATTCTTTTAATAAATTTTATATATTAATATTAATTGATGTAATAAAACATGCCAGGATAATTATATATGTAGTATTATTATAATTTCTTTTAATGATATGTAATAATGTTTTTATGAATTATGTACTAATAATTAGTAATAATTGTCTTTAGTGAAAATTAATTGATTAGGTTTTTAAAGCAATATTAATTATTAATTATCTCATTTGGTATTTCGTAATTAACCTTTGTATTCCATGGTAAATTATATATGTAGTATTATTATAATTTCTTTAATTGTATATAATAATATTTTATTAATTATGTATTAATAATTAGTAATGATTGTGTTTAGTGAAAATTAATTGAATTGATTTTTTAAAGCTATGATAATTATTAATTATGTTATTTAAATGAAATAAATTGAATCATTTGGTATTTTGTGTTAACATTTGGTATTTCGTAGTGAATTATATATAATTGTATACTAATAATTAGTAATAATCATGTTTAGTGAAAATTAGTTGACTTAATTCTTGAAAGCAATAATAATTATTAATTATCTTATTCAGAGGCAATAAACTGAATCATTTGGTATTCCATTTTTATCTAAATTTAGATATTCATATGTAACTTACGATTAAAATAATTTTTAAATAAGGGTAAATAATAAATGTAATATATTAATGCAGCCTTTTAATTAATTTTTTTTTCCCTTTTTGGAAACCATGATGGTATATTGGGCATATATGTAAATATGTAAGGGTAAAAGTGGTATTTAAAAGTTTATCCATAATCTCCACTTTTAATATATTGTAGATTATGGGTAGGGCTGGCTGTGGGTCGATTCGGTTCGGTTCGGAATTTTTCGGTTCCAAAAGTTTCGGATATTTAATAAATGGAACCGTCGGGTCCAAATATAATTATGGAACCGTTCGAGTTCGGTTCCGTTTGATTCGGTTAGGTTCCATACCATAATTAATTTTTTTTAATATTTACAACGACGCTACATAAATACAACTAATAACATTTTCATTCGTAACTTTTACAAATTAACGTAGCATAATTTAAAAACACATAAATAACAAGATGTTGAATAAGATTAATTCAATTAACACAAATACCAAAAAGTAGATACTAATATTAAAATATCAATGATCCACATTTAATTTTTTAAAATGGGCTTGAACAGATTACTAAATAGCAAATTGAGTTTTGTAAATAATTTTTCAAATGAGCTTGAACAACCTAGTAAATAAATATATTATAAAAAATAAATTTGGCTATATTAATGTGTTAATTTGTTTTAAAAAATTTAATTAATCCAATAAAAAAAATTAAAAAAAATTATTTAGATTCGAGTCTTATTCGATTTTTTGGTTCTTGATTTAGACTCGAGATCCGACCTAAACCGTTCAGTTCTCAATTCGGGTACCCGTTCGGGTATTTAATTTATAAAGAATCGCTCGGTTTAGTTCGGTTCGGTCCAGGAATTTTTGTCCAACCATAATTATAGGGTTGTTTTACGAAGCTTTTTATTAAAAAAATTTAGTAGATTTTAATAAATGTTGATGAAATGTGTGGTTGAAAAATTGATAAAAATCATAATCAGGAAATGTGTGTTTTAAATTAATTCTTGATTTTGATATTAACTTTTTAGTAATTTTTTATGCTAAGCACTAATTATATTAGTACAAATTATAAAAGAAAAATCTCCATTTTGTTCAAAGCAACGAGTACTTTTTCTCCAAAACAGGATCCTTCGTATGCTACTAATGTTTATTTGAAAATGTGATATTCATGGAATTCTGATTTATTTTGAATTTTATGGGATCATAATCTTCATAGAACTGTTAAGAATTTTCATTTTAGCTCTCGTTTGGCGAGAATTAAAATCAAATTTTCAATAAATATTGATAAAAGTTGACGAAATTTGTAGTTAAAAAGTTGTGAGTTCCATTAAAATTAGTTGCTGACTTTGAATTAAAATTTTAATTTTTACCAAACAGTGGCCGATTTCGTATACGAAAATTTGCATTTGACATTTTGTATGGTCCAACGATTATGAAGCTTGTCAACATTCCACCGTGGTTAGGAAGTCACCTTTACAATCACCACGTCATGTGAATCAAGATTTATACTATCATGGCCAAATGGATCTCAATTAATGAAAGCCAATTCAGAAGGACAAAGTTGTTATCGATATAATTAGTGATGCAGAGGATGACATTCTATTTAGAAGGTCATTTTCGAAAATATAAATGGATATGAAATTGGTAAGAATAAGAATATGAATGAAATATTGTTTCTATTCTTATTTAAAATTTGACGAAGTTAATTAAATGAACCTTGCTATCGTACTTTGTCAACCTTTTTTGTACAAATAGTATTATTGTAATTAAATAAAGATTCTAGTTTGATGTAATTAGCACTTTCATGTTCCAAATCTTTAACAAAAATGTTATTCATCTCTATTGGGGTTACAACCTCAATTTTGTTAGTTTATGCTCTTTTAAGCAAGTATATTACAATGACATTATGAATTAACGTTTTCTTTACTCACATGTTAGAATTTGCGATAATAATCTAATGTTCCATGATTATATGAAATATAACAAATTGTATACTCGAATGTTTGGGTATAATGAGACACAATTCGTTATATATAATCAAAAATATGTCGTTCACAATCGGTACATGAAATTGGACGCTTTATGTTGATAAGATTGCATTGTTCTTATTAAGATTTGTCTAGATCTGTGAATAAGAACAATAATGTGTTTTTTGAAGCACGTTGAACGGAACCACGTGGATGACTCATTTGTGACCACTCGAAATGAGACACCACTCGATTATCGAACAAGTCACCTAAATCCTGAGCAAGTAATGTACATTTAATTACTAGTTCAAGTTCTTTGAGATACCAATGAGTAAAGTCTTAATTAGAAGATCGATCTGGTACTTTGGAAATTTGGGCGAAGTGGTTAGAGATCATATACATGCAATAGTGGAATCCGTTAATCATCATTATGAGACGATCGTCACTCTAAGATATTTTCTAAAGGGAATTGAACCTGACCTTAGTAGTTCGACGATGAGATCGTTGGAATTGGTGTTGTGATGTGATCACAACAGATTCACCTTATAAAATGGGACTTACATGGTAATACATGTTGAAGGGCAAAACGGTCATTTTGTCGACTTCAACATATTGACGGTCAAACGGGGGTTGACTTGTGGAATGGTAGTCGAAGGATATTGTTATCTAATCATAATTGACTTCCATAACTTTCGCTTGACTCAAGAGTGCAATCTCGGATTTTTGGTAGAGTAAATTGAGATTAATATATGTATCTCAATTGGTCAAGAGTTGACCCAATTAGAAGCATATATTGGAGTTTGAGTCTTGTGAGTCCGATTAAGTCCCTCTTTTGGCTCAATAAAGGTGTGTGACTTAATTGGTCTACTACAATAAAGTCCAAGGAAAATTGTGCAAATAAGAAACCCTAGTTGTTGGTTATAAATATGTCCCTTAGGGCACATTTTTCACTAGTGGTTATTTTGCCAATTTCATTCTCCTAAGAGTGTGAGAAATACCTAGAGAGCACAAGGGAGAAGATCTAAGAGAGGAAACAATTAGCTTGGCTATTGAAAGCTTCTTCAAGGTTATCATATTACCTTAATGTGTGAGGATTCAAAATAAAACACCAATGATCTCAAATGGTTTTCTAAGATCCACCATGCATTTGGGTTTAATTTTCAAAAGAAAATTAATTTCTTATTTTGAGGATTAGATACACATTTCCAACAAATGGTATCAGAGACATGGTTATTGAAAACCTTGAATATGATTAATGTTTTATTTTAAATCCGAGTTTTTAAATGCATTTTAGTATGGGTGGTGTTAGGATATTTAATTTGACATGTTATTGCTTTATATATTGTTTTATATATTGAATGTGTAGTTAATGTTTATACATAATCACTTGTGGCCTTAGAATTTTTGTTTCCTATTATTATAATTTATTTTTGTTGTTACTCTTATACCTAGAAATTTTGTAAGCCATAAGGTACTAGGAAATTTCTTTTTTTTTTTTTTATACATATGTATTTTGGAAGAGATAAACCCATTGCATGATTTTTTTTGATTGGAAGTAGTGGTGGCAATGGGCCGAGCCGAGCCGGCTCGGCCCATGCCCAGACGAGCTCGGCTCGTGCTCGCACGAGCCGAGCTCGTGGCTAGTTACCCACGAGCCGAGCTTCGGCTCGGCTCGTGGGATTTTGGGCGAGCTCGGCTCGTGCCCGAGCTCGCCCAAACGAGCCGAGCGCTCGGCTCGGCTCGACTCGTTTTTTAATTTTTAATTTTTTTTTTTGTTTCGTGGACGAGCCACGAGCCGCTCGCTCGTGGCTCGTCCAATTTTAAATTTTTTTTTTTTTTTTTAAATAACAGTGACGAGCCGGCTCGTCACTCGTTTGGACGAGCTCGGCTCGTGCTCGGGCTCGTTTTTTTACGAGCCCGAGCGGCTCGTGGGCGTGAACAGTACGAGCCGAGCGGACGAGCCGACGAGCCGCTCGGCTCAATTGCCACCTCTAATTGGAAGAAGATGATGAAAATGAAGATAGCAAAAAAACACATTGAACCGTGGGGAGGTAGCTGGCAGCTCCCGGCCACGAAGCAGCAAGCTGCTGCTGGGCAGCAGCAACCTGTTGCCCGGAGCCACTGCCCAGCGGTGGCGATGGCGGTGTCCTCCTTTTTGGGGGTCGTCGGCGCCGTCACCGGAGGTGGTGGTGGGTGTGGTTCAATATGTTGTTGTTAGGGTTTTGTGAAATTAGAGTTTAATTTGATTTTTGGGCTTTTTTTGAAAACTTGGGCCATTCTTTTTTTGGATAAGGACTTTTATGTTTTCTAAAGACTTGTACTCAAAAATTAAATTGACCCACTTGGAAGCATGGATTGGATTACAAGGAAATTGAAGAATTAGGCCGGAATGTGGCCCAATAAAACACTTTAATTCTTATTGTAATTTTAATTCTTAGGATGGGCTACAAGTAATTATTATTCATTAATTATTGCTTTTAACGCTTTATGGATGATGAATGGATGTATGAATATTACATGTCATGTAGATTAAATCAAACACCACCCGGTGAACTAATATCATATGCATTTGTATATAATATTTTTTATCACTCTAAATTAATTAGAAGTGACGAGAAATTATTATTAATAATTTTGTGCCATTATAATTGTTTATATTTAGTCGAGTAATTATTAATGAAAAATCATTACATAAAAAATAATAAGTGAGAGATGGTTTATAGGCATGTATAAACCCGTGGCCTCTTCCGTCATCCAATTTGTTATTAAAATGCGTATGTTTAGTATCGAATCACATCGGTCTCCCTACAGGAAAACGACGTCATTTTAGATTAATTGAAATTGGATCTTGTGAAAGAAATTTTGAAAATGAAATAATGGGATGATTATCCTATAGATAACATTTCACCTATTTCAGATATTTTTAAAATTATTGACGAAGGTTATTACACTTATGTATGAATTTTTTGGAGGACTTCCTATAGAATGTTCCGACAAATTTATTCGTAGGCCAAATAAATAATCAATACTCATTATATTGTGGAATGAGATGCCTAACTCAATAAAATGAGTGTGAGGGTCCCAACCTTGCCGTCAACTGCATTGACTTCCTATAGAGGGCATGCTTAATGTTGTGGGGTTTAAGGGTTTTTGATTAAAAATATAGTTTTTGAAGTCTATGAATACATACTCATACATGCATCATACAAAAATTATTGTTCATTTTTTGTTAATACGTGAATCGTTAATTTTTCAGAACAATGTCGATTAATCCATTATCGGTGATATTTAACAAAAATCAACTTGTGGGAGAAAACTATGTTGACTGGAAAAGAAATCTTAACATTGTTCTTACCGCCAAAAAACACAAATTTGTGCTGACTAAAAATTGTCCCGAAGTCCCTAAAGATGATTCCACAGAATCTCAAAAGGCTGCATATGAAAAGTGGCGTCATTCTGATGAGATGACCCGTTGCTACATTTTGGCATCCATGTCAAAAGCGTTGCAACAGAAACATCAGAATATCAAAACTGCTTTTGACATAATGAAAAGTCTTCAAGAGATGTTTGGACATCAAAGCCGACAGACTAGGCTAGCTTCCTTTAGGGCAATTATGAACACTCGCATGAAACCAGACACATGTGAGGGACCATATGTTAACCATGATTGGCCACTTCAATGCTGCAGAGGTTTTAGGAGCTAACATTGATTCCAAGACACGGATTGACATGATCCTTAAGACTCTCTCAGAAATGTTCTCATAGTTTATAGTTGATTATAATCTACATAAAATGGATATGTTTATGATGGAATTGATGAAAGAGCTCCAAAATGCTAAAACTATTCTAAAGGCCAAAACTGGAAATGCCTTGATTGTGACAGCCGGATACTCTCATCCTAAGCCTTCTAGTGGCAAAGAAGGAATCAAGAGGAAAAGGCCGAAAAGGCAAGATGGAAACAAAAAGGGACATTGGAAGAGGAATTGCTCGGATAACCTAGCTAAGGGGAAGCAAGGTAAAGGAAATGCCCTATCCATTGAGTCATAATTAGTGGTTGATTCTACTAGAACCTGGATTGTAGATTCTGGAGCCACTAATAATATATGCAAGTTTTTTGCCAGGGTTCCAGGAAACCAAGCATCTCAGTGAAAGGGCATACACTCTTACAGTCGGCATATGAGTAGTAGTGTTTGCCAAAGTTGTTTTGGTACCATTTGAGAATCGTAGGGATTTGGTTTTGGATGACTGTTATTATGTTCCCGAACTTACACGGAATCTGGTTTCCGTTGCACCTTTTATATCGTGTTGATTATTCATAACCTTTTTAGCCGTTCTATGGTGGTTATCAAGTTGAATAATTTCGTTATATGTTCGGGTCATATGGTTAATAGTCTCTATGTCTTAAGTCCTATGATAGTCTCTGCGAAAAGCACTACTACTACTAAGGATAGAAAGAGATCGTCTAGTACCAATGAAACTCTCTTATGGCATATTAAGTTGGGTCATGTTAATCTAACAGGATCCAAAGATTGGTAAATGATGGACCTCTAAAAGAGTCAGAGGTGGAATCTATACCAACATGTGAATCTTGTATAGAAGGAAACATGATCAAGTGGCTTTTTAAGGTTACAGGACTAAGAGCTAAAGAAGTTTTGGAATTGATACATTCCGATGTTTGTAGACCTATTAGTACTCGGTCTAGAGGTGGATTTGGGTATTTCATCACCTTTAGGGATGATTACTCTAGTTTTTGATACATATACCTTATGTTTCATAAATTTGAAGCTTTGGAGAAATTCAAGGAGTTTCAGACGTAAGTTGAGAAACAATAGGGTAAGAGTATCAAGGCTCTTCGATCCGATCGAGGTGGCGAATATCTGTCTCAAGAGTTTAAGGTCTACTTATCGGAAAGGAGAAATCGAACTCTTTTGGATATGGTAAGATCAATGATGAGTTATTCCTCATTATCTATTTTCTTTTAGGGATATACACTACAAACAGCCATTTATATCTTGAATCTAGTACCATCTTAGTCAGTTCCCATAACACCTCTTGAACTATGGTATGGGCGCAAGCCTTATTTGCACCATATTCGGATGCTAAAGGGAAAGACAGATAAGATGGAATCAAGATCGAAGGTTTGTCTCTTTGTAGGATATCCAAAAAGAACAAGAGGTAAACTTCTATAGTCCTCTAGATAAGAAGGTATTTGTTAATACAAATGGACCCTTTCTTAGAAGACAAGTACATAGAAGAACACAAGTCTACTAGTAAGATTCTATTGGAAGAGCTATTAGAACATAGTTCAAATAACTCGATTCCAAATTTCCGCATAGAATCAAATAGTTATGACTTGGAACCTCGTACAAAACCTATGGACACTAATGAGGTAAGTGAGCATATAATGCCTACATGACCTCATGAGATAGATCCAGAGGTGGTAGGGAATGAGACACCCATTGATGTACCTCTTTATACCCATTACGATAGGGATTATGAGGAGGTTGGTCCTGAATAAGGACACGACCAAGTAGTGGGAGGAGAGGAAGGATCTTCAGTCAGACTGGACAATCAGGCACCTTCAATCATTACTCGTAGTGGGAGGATTGTTAGATCACCTTCTAGATACTTGCTCTATGGAGAATCCTATCAGGCGATTTCCACTGAACAAGAAGAAGATCCCACTTCGTTTAAGGATGGCAATGAAGGATGTAGACTTTGAATCATGAAAATTTACCATAAACTCAGAAATGGAATCTATGTATTCCAACAAGGTTTGGGATCTTGTGGATGCACCTAATAGGGCCAAACCTATAGGGTGCAAGTATGTCTATAAAAGGAAACGAGGTATAGTTGGAAGGTTGAAACCTTCAAAGCAAGGCTAGTGCCCAAGAGTTTTACCTAAAGAGAAGGTGTCGACTATGAGGAAACCTTCTCATCGGTTGCCATGCTTAAATCTATTTGAATCCTTTTATCCATTCCCGATCATTATGATTATGAGGTTTGGAAAATGGATGTTAAGACAACATTTTTGAATGGACGTCTTGATGAGACTATCTAATGATGCAACCTGAGGGGTTCATAAGAAAATGCCATGAAAGGAAAATCTGCAAATTGCAACGGTTCATTTATGGACTTAAGCAAGTGTCCAGGTCAAGGAATGTCCATTTATGGTTTTGACCAAATTTTGAATGAACCTTGTGTATACAAGTGTATGCAAGGAGAGAAAGTAGTTTTCTTGATTCTTTATGTGGATAACATTCTACTAATCGGAAATGATGTATGGACATTGTCATCCGTAAAGAAATGGTTGTCATATTAGTTTGATATGAAGGACTTGAGAGAGGCTAATTATGTTTTAGAGATCCGTATCTTACGAGATAGGAAAAACAAAAGGATAGCATTATCCTTAGCTTCATACATTGACAAAATATTGTCTAGATTCGAAATACAAAATTCCAAAAAGGGACAACTCCATTTTAGACATGGAATTCATCAATCTAAGGAGTGTATTCTCCCAAGACTCCAACAGATATAGATTACATGAAGAAGGTTCCTTATGCCTCGGCTGCGGGAAGCCTCATGTATGCTATGCATTGCACTAGACCGGACATTTGTTATGCTGTGGGTATTGTTAGTCGTTATCAGTCTAATCCAGGAACAGAACATTGGATAGCGGTAAAGCATATACTTCAATACCTTCGGAGAATGAGAGACTATATGCTTGTCTATTCAGGACATGATCTGGATCCTATTGGGTATACTGATTCCGATTTCCAATCCGATCGTGACTCTAGAAAGTCCACATCGGGTTCGGTATTTACACTGGGAGGTGGAGCCGTGGTATGGAGGAGTATTACGCAATCTTGTATTGCCGATTCCACCATGGAGGCGAAGTATGTAGTTGCTAAAGAGGCTGTATGGTTCAAGAAGTTTCTCTTGGATCTTGACGTGGTACTTTTGGCAATGGAACCCATAACACTTTATTGTGATAATATTGGAGCGGTTGCCAATGCTAAACAACCAAGGAGTCATCAGCATAGCAAGCACATTAAGTAGAAAATACCATCTTCTTAGAGAGATTGTTCATTGAGGAGACGTAACGGTTAGCAAGATTGATGACTCATTTGTGACCACTCGAAATGAGACACCACTTGATTATCGAACAAGTCACCTAAATCCTGAGTAAGTAATGTACCTTTAATTACTAGTTCAAGTTCTTTGAGGCACCAATGAGTAAAGTCTTAATTAGAAGATCGATCTTGGTACTTTGGGAATCTGGACGAAGTGGTTAGAGATCATATACATGCAATAGTGGAATCCGTTAATCATCATTATGAGACGATCGTCACTCTAAGATATTTTCTAAAGGGAATTGAACCTGACCTTAGTAGTTCGACGATGAGATCGTTGGATTTGGTGTTGTGATGTGATCACAACAGATTCGTTTTATGAAATGGGACTTAGAGGGTAATACATGTTGAAGGGCAAAACGGTCATTTTGTCGACTTCAACATATTGACGGTCAAACGGGGGTTGACTTGTGGAATGGTAGTCGGAGGATATTGTTATCTAATCATAATTGACTTCCATAACTTTCGCTTGACTCAAGAGTGCAATCTCGAGTTTTTGGTGGAGTAAACCGGGATTAATATATGTATCTCAATTGGTTAAGAGTTGACCCAATTAGAAGCATTTATTGGAGCTTGAGTCTTGTGAGTCCGATTAAGTCCCTCTTTTGGCTCTAATAAAGGTGTGTGACTTAATTGGTTTACTACAATAAAGTCCAAGGAAAATTGTGCAAATAAGAAACCCTAGTTGTTGGTTATAAATATGTCCCTTAGGGCACATTTTTCACTAGTGGTTATTTTGCCAATTTCATTCTTTTAAGAGTGAGAAATACCTAGAGAGCACAAGGGAGAAGATTTAAGGGAGGAAGCAATTAGCTTGGCTATTGAAAGCTTCTTCAAGGTTATCATCTTATCTTAATGTGTGAGGATTCAAAATAAAACACCAATAATCTCAAATGGTTTTTTAAGATCCACCATGCATTTGGGTTTAATCTTCAAAAGAAAATTAATTTCTTATTTTGAGGATTAGATACTCATTTCCAACAAGTTTAGGTGGCGTTAATGGACCGTGATTGTAACCCTAGTGAGGATGAATAACATTGTTCAATCTTCAACTGATACTTGTTTAAAGCATTTGTGATCAAAATGATTGCAATGTTTCTAGATATTTAAATTTATTTTTAAGTCAAAAAATTTATTTGGTGTAGCTAAAAATTAGATATTTAGGCGCTGTTTAAGCTCCATTAAAATTTTGATGCATTCTCCAATAAAATAATATTATACGTAAATTCAATTTTTTTTTCTTTTTTTTATAATCACACTTTTTAAAAAATCACTGATTCAAAATACATTTTTCCCAAAAAAAAATGAATTTAATGGAGCCAAAACAAGGGCTTAGTAAATTGTGATAAAATTGATGAAATGTTATAATTGAAAAATTGATAAAAATTGTGTGTATTATAAAATAATTTTAAGTGTACGTTTGATTGCAAGAGTGTAATTTAAGTGAAAATAAAATGAATTACAGAGAATTGAATTGTCTAAAATTATTTTCCTGAATTTTTTTGATTAATTGTATTTGATTGATATAATTTTTCATCTGAAAAATGTTGAATTTTAGAATCTTTTGGTATTGGTTTGGCTTTGTGATTCAAGAAAATGGACTTGTCCATTAAAGATAATTTTTTTTTTTTTTTTAACAATTATGGATAAAAAAAAAAGAAAAAGAAAAAAACTGGATTGAAAAACCAAATCCCACTTGCTCAATCAAAACATTTTGCCAACATTTTGCCTGTGATTCAAACCCTAAATTGAATCGTAATCTTGATCCTGATTCACTATCCCCATTAAAAAACTACTCCCTTTCTTTGTTCAATCTTTGTTAATGGACTGTGTTTCGAGATTCGAGAACACTAAGCTTCTGAGCTAACAAGGCAGCAATGCAGCACGATGACGCAGCGGTGAAACCGCTGCCCCCTTTTATCCTCGATCGGTTCAGGGCCATGGTGAAGGAGAGAGAGGAAGAACTTAGGGTTTCCTGTTATGCCAGCGACGACGCTGTTTCTCCCTTGAGCACTGATGAAATTGTTCGGCTTTATGAGATTGTGCTATCGGAGCTCACCTTCAATTCCAAGCCCATAATCACTGATCTGACGATAATTGCAGGAGAGCATAGATCGCACGGTGAGGGCATCGCGGATGCTATTTGCGCTAGGATTATTGAGGTATACCATCCGGGGTATTTTGAAATTCTAGACCGGTTTTGTAGCTCTTGTAATTTCTGATTTAATCATTTCAAGTGTGTTGTTGATTATTCTCGCTGTAGTGTTGAAAGTGCAATAAGATTGAATTTTTCTATTTCTCTTTTTTGTTTGTTTTTTTCTTTCTTGTTGAGTTGATTACAAGCAAAACGGGCTATTGAATGCATGAGAATGTCATACTGTCTGGCAGCATGGAATTGGACTGCCCATTTCCCCCGCTTTGATTTTTTTTTAATTAGTTGTTGTGTGGGATGTGATGTTTAGGACCGTGATGTTAAGGCTGCAGACCTGGATGGTTAATGAATCAGGCACTGTCACTCGTTTAATAGCTGACCTCGGTCTGCACACTTTATAGCCTCGATGACCCTACTTTTGAGCAAAGTCTAAGATATTTGTTTCTGTAAGAATTCTTTTGTATGTTTTTAATTGTAATAATTGTTGTATTTCAATAATTATTGCTGTCTTCCTTTCCCTCCTTTCTGGGTATTAGCTAGACATTTGGATGTGTACTGTTTGGAGGTTAATGTTTTTGTGGACTTAAATGTCTTCACAAGTTTAGTGTTTTTATGTTTCATCCTCTGATTGTCTTTTCCAGGTTCCAGCTAAGCAAAAACTGCCTTCTTTATATCTTTTGGATAGCATTGTGAAGAATATTGGCGGTGAATATGTTAAGTATTTCTCTGCCCGCTTGCCTGAGGTGAGTAAATTAATTGTGGGGTGGTAGTGCAGGCTCATTATTATATGTTACCTTTACCTTAAATGGTTCTGATATGTCTATGATTTCTCATTTAAATTGAATTGCAAAAAGGTTTTCTGTGATGCCTATGCACAAGTCCACCCCAACATGCATCCTGTAATGCATCGTCTTTTTAATACCTGGTCAACGGTGTTCCCAACATCAGTACTTAGAAAGATTGAGGCACAGTTGCAAATTTTGCCTTCTGCGAACCATCAGTCTTCCGATATGATTCTCTTGAGAGCTTCTGAGTCTCCACAACCCTCACATGGCATACATGTTAATCCAAAATATTTGGAATCCCAGCATCACTTTGGACATTCAACTGTAGATAATGTAAGCTTTTAGTGAAGTCTTTATTGTTTTTACTATTTACCACTCGTTTTCCTTTCTCTGGTGAATATCAGCTTAACCATTGTTGTACAATAGTTATTTTCTGTTTTTATGTTGTAAATGCTATTTCATTTTATATTATCAGTCTAATTACCTTTAAAAATATAGATAGCAATGTTGTGATATTATCATTGTTTTCCTTCCTTGTTGGTTTATTAAACTAGCAGTTGTGCTGATTTGTTAATAAATACTATCGGGAGACAAAAGAAAATTCGCAAAACTTTGAATAAATCCTGAACTGTATTATTATTTGGGAATGGAAATAGAGTAGTTGAGCCTTCTCCGTTGCTGGATCAAAGCTAAATCTTTTTCTCGTATTTTTCTTGTGTGCGCCTTGTGGCCTCATGTATGATTCTTGGGAAATTTTAGGACCACTATCATTAGTTTGCTGCTTTGGTGGCTCCTTTTTACATACTCTAAATAGTTATGTGGTACAAATTATTTATCTGAGACAATCTATCAATGATAGGCAGTGTCATTATATATGTAGGCTGATACAACACCATAAAAATTCGAGACACGCAAAATACTAGAAAAGTTCTGATACTAAATGTCTAGGATGCGTCTACTCAGAAAAGATATATATTTGATATAGGCCTATGAAAGATTTAATAATTCCAAATTAAGAAGGTATTCTCACCTATTATGACAAGGAGGGAGCAATTTATTGGACACATTCTGGAGGGTTGGATAGGGTTTCGTTCTATAGGGTGTGACCGTGTTGCTTTGGGAACATCCATTTTCAGAAGTGTCCCCTGCACCATAGGTCATTAGCGAAAAAGTCTTAGTTGCTGTGGGTCTATGATGTTAGGCAGTTGTGAATATCATTTAATTGAGTACGTAAGAGCTAGATATTAGATGGGGACCAATTGAGGAAAACAAATTGTTGCACGTAATAAAGGAGCTATTGTAGTGTGGATCCTGACTTATTTTTTCATTTTCTTCAATATTATTTTAATACTTTACTCCATCGACCTCCGATTTTAATGGATCTGCAATTTTGATCATGTATGGACTTTAGTTATCACCTTTTCCTTAGACCTTTTCATGCCACCTCACTCCCTTTTAAGACCCTTCTTTAAATTTTCGTGCTATTTTTGTCTAATTTATCCAATGTTCTTGGCTGCCTTGATCTTCCTGTAAAGTGGTGATGCACCAAATGGAGTGTCGCGAAAGTATTATGTAGTTGACCCCAATTCAATTGAGTGTAACGCTTATTTGTGTTGATCAATGTTGTTTGAGTGGTGCGAAAGTATATATGTAGTTGACTCCAAATTTATTGAGTAGGCTTAGTTTGCATTGATCAATGTCTTGGCGAATTTTTGAGAGTACACTTGTTTATTGATGAAATAATTTTTTTTTTTTTATAGCAAATATTTAAATATAAAATTCATGTTTTCTGAGTGCTTTAGATAGCGTCTTGTTAAGAACTAGTGAAAATATGTTTTATTATAGATTACCCGTGGTAGAACTTCAATACTGATATAATCTTGTTAGAAACCTTCCATGGGAGCAATATGTTCTTCATAATTCCTTTTTAATGGTTCTTCAGGTTGGAGCTGGAGGTCGAAGCTCCTCTACTTATGGAATTGAGAATGACAGGTCATTGTCGCCATCATTTGATGAGTTTGATGCAGATAGTCTTCGCAGGCAACCTATTGAAAGAACATCTCCATCTCATTCTGGCTTTGGTTATGGGCTCCGCAGATTGATGGGTACAGATGAAAAGGCAAGTGAATGGCGAGCAAGAAATTGGCATGATGCTTCCAGTCACCAGCTTAAAAATTCGGCTGCATTCAGTTCTAAAAATGGAGTTGATCTCCGAGGACCTAGAGCTTTGATTGATGCCTATGGAATTGATGAAAGGGAAAAAACATTCAACCTCGGACATCCAGATATTGAACATTTGGATGTAAATGGTGTTGACGAGAAGGCATCTATCAAGACATGGAAAAACACGGAAGAGGAAGAATTTGATTGGGAAGACATGAGTCCAACTTTAGGAGATCGAAGTCGGTATAATGAATTACATTCATCATATGTTCCATTAAATGGTAACTTGATGGAAAGACACTGCTTTGCTACACACCATTCTGCACCATTTGCGACTCATTCCAGAAGCAGCTGGTCTAAGATCCAATTTTCTTCAGCTACTGATTCTTCTGTCATTAAGGATGTGCCCCATAGTGTATGGTTAATATACTTTGTCTTTCTCCATCCTAATATTCTTTTGGCACTGCCATGAGATAATCTTGTCGTTGATGATGTTTCACTATATGTGTTCTAACATTTAAAGATTTTGGGCGTAATTACATGCGATAGGTACCTACATGTCAAATGGTTATTTCTGTGGATGTGGAAAGTTATTTATTGCTTTATGAGCTTCTCTTGATCTGATCAGTTCTTTCCGTATGTGCAGCTTTTTCTTGTCCAGGGGTTTTCAAGCTATCAAATAGAATTTCAACCTTCCTAACCTCCGTTTGGCAAATTTATAATAGTAAGAGGGGTCCACAAAATGTGTGGATAATAACAAGTAGTAGTTATGAATGTGTGATTGAAATTTATATTTGACTGAATAGATTTATAAACCAATAAATAAATTGTATCCAAATGGAGGCTTAGTCTATTATTTACCTTTATCAGTATCAGACTATGACCTAACATGCATGCATATCCTGACTCGGGCTTCTTAAAACATTATATTCTTTGATGTGTGGTTTTCTTGAAACTATTGAAGGTACAATCATTTCTTTTGTTTTTCTTGGTAGTCTGGTCATGGAGTAATTAACAAGATTACTGGACTCTGCACACCCACAAGTCAGATTACTGCTTCTAGTTCTGCTCGAGAATCCTGGAATTCTCCTCACCATTTTAATTCTAAGGGAGGTGGTTCCTACTCTGGAACTGTAAGTTTTTCCTCAGCTGGTGAGGTAAAGCCCCCAATAATGGGCAATTTCCCTAGTAAAGATGGAAGATTTAGCGGGTCCCTGGATGTGGGGTCCACGATCAGTTCTATTTTTGACTCTCTATCTCCAGAGATTCCATCAGCTGATGCACCAGCTTTAACAGAATCATGGCTTCCTGCAAAGTTGCAGAGTTCATATCCACTGCCTTCACTTGCTGCTCTTCCATCGCAAATGCACAGTAGAGGTCAGTTTAACACTATGAGTTCTGGTAGTGTCATAGTTGATCAAGGTCTGAACAAGTCAGTTCACTCTAAGCAGCATTTCGGCGGCACTAATAGCATGCCACGAAGCAAATTGCCTCGATATCCTATTCAGTGCCCTGGATCAGTCCCCTTGAATCTGCAAAGTTCTGCACAAGCTGCTCTAGTACAGCCACATTTATTAAAGTCTCAGGGGGTTCGGCTAAATCTGCCTCTTCCTTCTTCAGCATCAGGCCTTTCACATGCAACAATACAACCTCTGAATCATGGATACGCTACACAGCGGCATGATCCTCCTAGTGATACTGCCTTGCGTGATATAGTTTTGGGTGTGCAGTCATCTTTGCCGATCAATAATTCTCCATATACAATTCATTCACTTGGGATGCCATTAGCATCTTTACCACGAGGGCCGCCTCTTGGCACAGCACAATCATTACCTATTCAACAAAATATAGGTATAGTTGCTCCTAGTCCTCCAGCAGGGACTGCACTTTCTGGTTTAATTAGTTCTCTAGTAGTTCAAGGTTTGATATCATTATCAAAACAGGTATGCATTTAGGTCCTCTATCATGTCATTCACTTCTTGACTTGAGCTCTTAATGAGGGAAAATTATTCACAGCCATCTGATACAATGTATAGGGTTCAGTGGGTTTGGAGTTTGATCCAGACCTTCTTAAGGTGCGTCATGGATCTGCTATAACTGCTTTATATGCTGATCTTCCAAGACAATGCAAAACATGTGGCCATCGATTCAAAAGCCAAGAAGAGCACAGCAAGCATATGGATTGGCACGTGAACAAGAACCGAATATTAAAAAATCGTAAGACAAAGCCTTCTCCCAGCTGGTTTGTGAGCATTAGTATGTGGCTTCATGGTGCAGAGGCATTGGGAATGGAAGCAGTTCCGGGATTTTTGCCTACTGAAAACATTGTGGAAAAGAAGTATGAAGAAATGTCGGTTCCTGCTGATGAGAATCAGACTGCTTGTGCTTTGTGTGGTGAGACTTTTGATGATTTTTATAGTGATGAGATGGATGAGTGGATGTACAGGGGGGCTGTATACATGAATTCACCAGCTGGGTCATCAGAAGGGATTAGCAGGTCTCAGTTAGGTCCTATAGTGCATGCTAAATGCAGGTCTGACTCTCATGTGATTCCTGCTGAAGATGTTACAAAAGATGAAGGGGTATGTTGTTTTCCGCTATTCTCTTTATTTCTCCTTTATACTAATGCCTTGCTTTGATCAATTTCTTTTTTGTTTCTAAGATAAATGTTTTTCTTTGTTCTTGATATTATCTAGTGCTTAAAGATATGGATTGATCATGTTGGTCTTGAATTGGCCCTTTTGGTATTAATGAGACGATGCATATAATTTTCCAACTTGGAATTATTCATGTTTCCCTTAGGACTTGACTAGTGATTTTGACACTTAAAGCCATGTAACATAGAGAACAAAACAACTTTTTTTTGAACATTAGAAACTTATATTAGAGATTCGATGAGATTTATGTTGGTGTTACCCTAATATGGGGTGCATGCTCACTTTGTGGGAGTAGCCCACTGCCTGACTAGCTATTGCTAAAAAATTATGTAACCTACTTGGGAATCCGCTATAGCTATACTTTAAAAAATTATGTTTCTCATAGACCCACATTTAGGAATCCATTGCCCCACCAACTAAAATAATACTTTTTTTTGGTTACTTTATATATATATTGGTTTGTTTGCACACTTTGAATTGTTCTATTATAAATTATGAAGATAATTTATGATTTGATATGGCCTTGTGCCTCAAAACACCTCACATCATGAAGGAAATATGCCTCTACCATATTAAGCCTTTTGAAACATTGCAATATATAGTATCGATAAAGAAATGGTTCTTTATATTGATCATATCTCATCTAATATCATTATAAATTTGCGCAGTCTCTCTTCGATTTAAAGTTCATTTTGAATATCTTTAATACTTCCTCCGTCCCACAAATATAGATTTGCTTCCATTTTCACTTTTTCACTTACAGTTTTCCTAATGTACTCGTATATTGAATAATTGCTCAAATAAGAGTAGTTCATATTTGTTGATAACAAGTCATAAATAGGGACGTATTAGAAAATTTAAAAAATTAACTATATTCTAAATAAGGAAAGTGACTTATAATTTGGGTCCCAAATTATAAGGAAAAAAAAAAAGCAAGCCTATCTTTATGGGACAGAGGGAGTAATATTTCTAGAATGGTGCGGTTTCTATTTTGAATTGAAAAAAAGGTTTTGCAATAGTTACCTTAAACTAAATATATCTTGCATATGTATCTATGTATCTTGATGAATTCTTGTAACTAAACAAACTTGCATTTATATTGTTTATAATCTTGCCTTTCTAAAATAAACTCATAGGTGCTGATATTTGTTGTTTTGGTGTTAACTATTTTTTTATGGAACCATTGGTTTATTCAAAATATTACCATGTTGATTGTCAACGTTTTATACTGTAGGGAATTAAAGAAAAAGTTTCCTAATTTTTTCTTTCTTTATAAGATTTACAGGTGGACATGATTTCATTTAGTTCTGGTTCTAAGAGAACCGAACCGAACCATGAATCAATAGGTTTTTTTTTTTTTAATTATAAATTATGGAACCAATGGTTATTTATTTATTTTTTATATGGAACCAAATTGGAATCGGATCGTTCGGTTCTGGTTTGGTTTCGTTTGATTTAGTTTCATTACTTAAATTTTCAAATGATAAATGCAAATTAAAATCTATCATCATATTCATAAGTTAGTAATATATACCTAAATAAAAAAAATAAACATCAAACATTCAGCAAATGTAAAGGTAGCCGTGGTGAAGGAGTGCGAGTGTTTGTCTAAAATTGAAGAGGAGAAAAATGAATTAGAATATAGATCTAGGGTTTGACCGCTTTGCTCGATAGATGATGAGGTAAAATGTAATGGTAAATGACCTTTTTGTCCATTTCACACTTGTAATTTTTAAAGTTGGGTTTTTGGTGTAAATTCACTAATTTAGAAAAAGAAAAGAGCTCTGTTCTTGGTTCTAGAACCACAGAACCAATAAATTCTTTTTGTAAAACCGAACTGAACTGCTTAGTTTGGTTCGGTTCTAGTTTGGCTCATCATTTTGTCCACCTCTAAGATCTAATATCATCCCTAATTGGGCTTCATTTTTCCAAAAAATTCATTTTTCTCCAAAACTTATATTCGACCTCACATTCTTCCATAAAATAGCGTCATGTAAATACAAAATTTGTACTTATTTTTAAACCACGCATTCTCCAAAAAAACACTATTTCAAAACACATTTTCTCCCAAAATCTCATTTTAATTGAGCTCAGACGGGGGCATAATATAGTGGACATTTTTATGTTGGAAGTTTCCTGGAGTTTGGGTTCCTCAGTGGAATTTTTCAGAGTGTTTCCCCTATTTGGCAGGGTGGTACATGTGGATTCTTTTGGGAATTCATTGACATTCAGCCCGTTCTTAGCCCTTGACATTTCTGTGTGCACAGAGTTTTATTTATCTTCTTCATTTTATCTGTAAGCTGATTTTCACCAAGTTCAAGTCATGATGTTTAACAGTTAACTTTGCATTTTGCATTGGATCCATGGTATCTATAGGGAACTTGTAGTTATAATCAAACTGCAAGTTTGAATGCACTTAACTCTCACTGTTGTAGTATCTCGAAACACATTGTTCACGAGGAAAACCATGAGATGCACATAAATCTATGTGAAAGCTGCATTAAGGAAACTTTCTTTCATTAATACCCAATAATCACTTTTAATCTTACCGGAAAATTAACTATATACCAGTCAGTTTTTATGTTCTCATCTAGTAAGGTTTTGTAATATTTATGCTTTCAGTTGAAGGGTCAAGTAATGCCCATTTTAGTTGGAAACTTGTTCAATATCAATTATCTGCCTTGTTTGTCATATTTACTACTACGTGCTTTCGGCAACTTGCCGACTTAAACTAATTCTTTTTTTTCCATTTTTTTATTTGCAGGAATTAACTGAAGAGGGTATTCAGAGGAAAAGAATGCGGAGTTAACTTGTTTGTATTGGCTTTTGGTCACCTGTAAATTGTAATTGAGTTTCTTCAAGTTATGTTCCATTTTTCTCATTTTCTTCCTTTCTTTAGTTTTCCTAGCCCGGCAGAATCCTGTACATGTATATATAGTCAGACTCGTAATATTTACGTTATCTTGCAGAAAAGTTCACAAATATTCCTACGTTTTGCTTCTAGCCTTCTTTCGGCATTAAGAATTTTAGTTAGTTTGTGCATTTAAGTAGGACTAGTTTTATTTGAGAGAGATTTGTAGCTAACTCAGATAATTCGGTTGTGAACACTCATAGGTAGAATTGTTGTATGCGAAATGAAATTAAGCATAAATTGTTTTTGTGAAGTTTTTGTTTTAGTTAAATTTCAATTATAAATTTTAGTTTTTCACATTACAATAAAATTGAATTGTTACATATAGGGTTAATTAAGTAAAATTGACAGTGCATTGTATAGTCTCTTGAAGGAACGATACTCGAACTCACAAATATATTGGTAATTAAGATACCGTGCGCTTACGATTTATGCGAACATATAGTATGTATTTGAAGAAAAAAAAAATTCGCGATTATGTATTTGTGAAGTGTTCCCAATTCTGTTTGATCTCTTCCATTATTTATAAAACGCATTAGAGATATTCTACGTAAATTTGATAGACCTTTCTTATTTTTTCTAGGTTTAATATGACTATAAACCAGTTGGTATAATATTTTGATAATTTTTGGCATAAATTGAAACTTCTCAGAGCGGGACACATTATGGAGATGCAGTGCTTGCACAATGATAGTGTTTGGCTCGACCCTAAAACAACCAATGCACTTTTGAAGGGCCCAAGTTATTGAGTTGGATTTTGTTAGTTAGGTGGTGATTTGGTTGCCCATTTATGTGGATTGACTTACAATAGAGGAGAGTTTGTGAGAGACAGACTTGGTTGGGAGAAAGATTCAACCATTGCTCCTTCCTTTAATTCCTCCTCCCTTTGTGATAGTGTAGTCATCACCGTTGATCCTTTATGGGTAGAAGAGGGCAATCGAGTAAGGGTGAAAACTTGAGGCAACCAAAGTGAAGGAAGGGTGTGGGTCGAGCCGCGGTTGAGTGGTATTCGTTTGATATTTTTTCTGAGCCTAAAATCAAGATTTCTCAAAGATTTTCGCAATAAATGGTATCAGAGCATGTTGGAGTGAGAAATCAGTAAAAAAAAAAAATTGGTGAAAAATTGGTTGGAATCAACTAGAAACGAAGCAGAAACAGAGGCTAGAAGTTGTCCAATTTTCTTAATTCTGTCGGATCTGTTTTGGGGTTTTCTAGCCAAACCAATGGCTAGTTGGAGAAACCAACACCATAGTCGTGACGTGCCAGCAGTGTACCTAGTGGCTTGGAACGTGGCAGCTGATGATGAAGCCCACATACAACCACTACGACGACGTGTGGTGACACGTGGGGTGGAGTAGGTGACCCTTCTGAAAGACGTAGTGTTTCTAACGACAAGATGGACCCTTCGGTGGTATCTGTTTTCTGTTTTGAGGAGTACGATGAAATTTGGACGATTTTGCCCTTGGATGGTTGAGTACTAGGTGCCATTTCGTGTTGCTGTTGTTGCTGGAAGCTTTAGGGCAAATATTGACGGACTTGAAGTAGTAAACTCACATCTCTCCTAGTTTGCGAATTTGTAGATATGGTCCGCTCGATATCGTGTTTTTTGCCTTTTATTATTACAGTTAAGACTATTATGTAGGATAATCATTTACTTTTCGCATTAGAAGTTATCGCATGGGGTGACATTAGATTTGAGGTTACCGTATATGGGTAATAATTGTTTGTTACTAGACCTAAGAATTATATGTTAATTATTTGTCTTAAATTCTTTATGAATTTGTTGTCAATCTTTGCTTCACTATTAAAAGTACATGTAACCTTAGGAAAGTTTTGTTTGACTATTTTGTGTGAATTGTGTCTATACTTTCCTTCTGGTCGTTGTTGGTTACATTTTATACATTTTTTAGTAAAATGACAGCACATTTTAAGTTTTATTTTTCGAATGGAAAAAAATATGATTTTTGAATTTGACAAAATAGAAAGTTTTCTGTTTTTTTTATTTATAAAACTTTTGATGGTAAATGTAGGTATAAGACAAGTGTGAAATAAGAGATTTTTTAACTGCAGTATTTTTTGGATATGTTGAAAGAGATAGTCCTAGGAAAGATTATAGAAAAAAAGAAAATCAGAGTGGTGAGGCGAATGTTATCACTGGGTCAAGTTATGACTTGAGTGAGGTTTATTAAGAATAAACTTAGTTATTTTATGTGCATCTACATGTAGTCATTTTTGCATGTTTGATTGCGTAATTCTGTTGCATTGATACGCTAGACTTTCAATTTTTGTGTGTGTAACTACATGAATTGAAGTATCTCATTAATTTGTTTAACATGTTTGCATGCATGGTGGATTGAGATCTACGACGTACTCTTTTACTCAGTGAATGGTGTGAGAGAGTGTGGTAGTAAGGATAAAGATGGATAACCATTTTTCATCTTTATATTTGTGAGCCTGTGTGGTTTGTGAGATTATATGGGGTAGTCATCTGTGGTTATCTTTTTCCTTTTTGTAAGCATCTTTTGTGAGTGTAGTGAAGTAACCAACTCTTTTTTATATCCTCTTTGTGAGTGCTACATTCACCCTTCCCTTTGTGGACTTCTTGAACATTGGTGTTTGATGAATGTATTTCACTCATACTTTAAACATCATCTAAAAATGATATTTAACTAATTTCTACGAGTTTTATAGCATTTTAATGTGTGTTTTGATGTTGCGATGTAGGTTGATTAAATTCAAGGAAATAAGCAAAAGTTGGTAAAATTGAAGAAGATGACTAAAATTTTAAAAGATCCAAAGTTCAGGAACTAAAGTGCAAATACCCAAAAATTGTGTCGAGCATCAAAATGAAAATTTTAGAGTGCTAGGAGTCAATTGGATGAAAAAAGAAGTCAAAGGATTGAAATATAGACAAAGTATAATCACACATCAATTTCCAACCGAAAAAAGTTATGTCCCTAATTTTCATCTCACATTGAGACTCATTTTTGACATAGTAGATGTTTGAATTGAAAAATGATATCTGAATTAAAGTTGTAGCCATTTGAGTTATCTTCTCAATGCATCTTGAATCGTCTCAATCGGATATTGAGCAAAAACGTTATGATAAAAATACTGAAAGATGTGCAGTGCTGAATTTTCATCCGAAACTGGGTGCTCAGCACCACCGTTGCTGAAATTCAATAGCAACCGGGTGCTGCAGCGCCACAATCGTGGCGCCGAAGAGCCGTTGGGCGAGAAAAAGGGTTTTTGAGTTATTTTTGACTCTTTTCTTGATTCAATACAACTTCAACACTTCCAAAACTTCAAAAGACTATAAATACAATCCTTAAGACCTAATTCTAGAGGAAAAAAAAGGTTCAAGAGACAGGGAGAATTCAACACAATTCTTCAATAAGGCAAGAAGTAAAAACATCAACAGATTCAAGAATAAGACAAAAAAGAACAAGAGAAGAAATTGAAAATCTACATCCTAGTTTTTCTAATCTCTTCCATATATCTTTTTATATGAATTTTAGTATTTTTATAGATTACACCACGAGTTAAGTTCATTATCTCATGTTTGATTGTAGCAAAAAACTTGAGAATATGAATTGATTAATTTTAGTTATTTCTATTTGATTTTTCGCATGTGTTTATTTGTGTTATGATTTTAATGCTTTCAATTAATTTGTCAATAATTAAGTGATTTGATACGAGCCAATTTCGGCACTCGAGAGAGTCGAGTTTATGCATGATCATAATAATAACACAACATGGGAAATTATAGGTTTCTAGAGAGAATATATTTCCTTTGACGTATGTTTCATTTAAGAACTACGGACTTGATAAATTTTATATTTTAATTTGGAATATAGATATTGGAATTGAAGCATATGAATAGTTTTTACTCGAAACTCGAGAGAGAGAGAATAAAATTACGTTAGTGTTCTTACTTATAAACTTTGAAAAATTGATTAGAAATAATTATATAATTGGAAATCATATTTGATAGTTATGTGAAATCATAACCCTATGCTTTCTCCATTGATTATTCTTCTAACTTTCATTTATTTGTTGAATTCTTCACCATATTAGTTTAAAAACATTGATTATAAAATCCATTCATCTAGATAAAATTGGGGCTATATAATTATAGTATTTAGTCGAAATTTGAATTACAATCTATATGGGTTCAATACTCTAACTTCATTATTATATTACAAAATTTGACACCGTACACTTGAGGTATAAAACACGCTATAGAAAACACGTGACAGTGTTGGAGTAACCTTGTGGTACATTGATCTATTTAAATTGAGCACTAACATTTGTTGTCGCCAAGGTGTCGATTATGCCATAGTGGTTTTGGGATGTATTAATAGTAAGTGTGAGGATATCTATTGGTAATGTGGAGTATAGATACCTAACTGTGCATTGGTGATATGTACAGGGATGTGTGACATTTGGATCACGAGTGGAGATGTGATTAAATGTTGGTAATGTTGATGTGCATTGAGAGAAAACATGAGTGTATGGCCGTCTTTGGATTCTTTCTAGAGTTACCAATTGCCTTCTCCATTCTACTCTTCCTTTGTGGGTGCATACAAACCATCGTTGTTGGAATCCTTTGTCTGTTAAGGCCCTTATCGAGTGGAGTGAGAGAGATGCGCTTCTATCACTTTTGTTAGATAGAGACCTATTATCCACTAAGGTTGAGAGAAGTGAGGTAGTGATAGATGATTATTCCTCTATTGTGGTTTATTAGTTAGACATGTGTTAATAATTAATCTAGTGGGGATGGTGGGTGACGAGATGATATGTGTTCTCGTTATTGATTAATTTGGTGTTAGTCAATTGTTCTGTGTGAATATGCTTGAAAAGATCTGTGTAGTATCTTATGTTATATTTTCGCATGTACGATATGCTCTTGATTGATTATTGTGATTATTTGCTTCTCTTGGATCGTCTTGAGTTGGATTTTGTTGGTTAGGTGGTGATATGGTAGCCCATATATGTGGATTGACTTACAATAGAGGAGAGTTTGTGAGAGAGAGCTTGGTTGTGAGAAAGATTCAACCATTGCTCCTTCCTTTAATTCTTCCTCCATTCGTGATATTGTAGTCATCACCGTTGATCCTTTGTGGGTAGAAGAGGGGAACCGTGTGAGGGTGAAAACTTGAGGCAACCAAAGTGAAGGAAGGGTGTGGGTCATGTTGAGGTTGGGTGGTGTTCGTTTGAGGTTTTTTTGAGCCCGGAATTAAGATTTCTTGAAAATTTTCGCAACGGCTTGGAAAATAAAAACCTACCACTCCCTCAAAAAAATCTTTTTCTTGTTTTTGAGGAAAATATAATCACGTGATCAATTTCTGAAAAATATTTTTCATAAAAAAAATGTTAATCAAACACTTCAAAAATAAGAATTTGAGTGGGAAAATGATATTTTTCATGGAAGATAAAGTCAATCAAACGTACCTTTAGTTTAAAAAGTAATGCTATTCATCTCCATTGGGATTACAACCCCAGTCTAGGTGGCGTTAATGTGGGATTAAATGATGAGTGAAATTAAATAAGTAATTTAGTTTCACATTTCATTTAACCTATCATTTAAATCCACCTAAATTGAGGTTGTAACCCCAGTGGGGATAAATAACATTATTCTAGTTTAAAATGATTTATTGATGCAGTTCAAATATCATTGAAACGGTTCAAATTACTTTATACAAAATTAGATTTAACTTGGACATTAATGAGTCCAACTCGTCCCAATCAGTCATTTCGAAGTCAATTAGAATGCGTTGGGCCATTGTTATTTAATCTGTTGAATCTATAGGTAGTACCACAAGCCGGTTTATATTAAACATTAAACATTCAGCATTAGTTGAGAGTAGCAATCCTCCACGCCCCATTTTCCACTCATACATTTCTTTGCATAGAAACACACTTCTTCTAAAAATGGGATACATATCTTGTAAAATAGTTTTTTTTTTTTTTTTGACAACATTATCATTTTTCACCCTACATCCCATGCAAGCTTATGGATGCGCAATCATGATTATATGTATAGTAATACACGACTATTAATCATAAAATGTGTTAGAATTTCGGTGTGACACAAATTATTTGGAGGTATATTTGAAATTTGTTGTTTGATTTGGAGAAGTCATGAAGAAGTAGAAGACTAAAATGAGTTAAAGCAATGTTTTGGACTCCTATTTCAACTCAAGTACTTCATTATTGATTTTACCTATTGATATTATGACTTCATTTTATATTAGACTCTTCATGTATTAATTCTCCTAGTGTGTTAGAGATTATTTGATTATAAATATGTGGTGTACAACACATATTGATATTGATTAATTTTCCAACTTATTAGTTTGATCCAGGGAGATTACTTGTACTCATTTACTATTGATTATAGTGAATTCTCCGCCTTTGCGTGTGGCTTTTTCCCGAGTTTGGGTTTTCACTTTAAATCTTGTGATCTGGTGTGATTATTTTCATCTTGTCATATTTTCTTGACTTTAATATTCATAACAAGTGTATAATCATCGGGTTATTGTAGATTATCTTGTTTTACAACCACTGATATCAGAGCTAAGGTTCGACAACTCTCGGGAGAGCCAATTTGAATTTGTATTAGAGTGAGATTTGATCAACTCAAAACGAGATTTGATTATTTCAGGATGGTGAGTATAAAGTTTGATATTCAACTTTTGGATCTCAACACCAAATTTTTGTTATGGCAAATTTTGTTTAGATGCTAGAGGAGAAGCAATGTAAGGAGTTAGTTGTGATCTTGTTTGTGGTGATAAATCGAGCAAATCCGTTAACTCAGATTGAGTTGGTTGTGAACTTGAAGATTTTGTTGTTCGTTGTGATTCGAGCAAGTTTGGTATTCAAAGGTAATTCTGCTGGTAAGTAATGCTTGGATTTAGTTCACAGTTATTGAGTTTGCCCTAGTTAGATTTCGTGGAAGAGGTGCAGTAATTTGATAGAGTGTTTTGTTTGGAGGACTTTGTTGGAACAAGTTAAGTTTTTATTCTTAGCAGTGAAATTCATCTTTAGGTGGAGAATTTTTTAAGTTTCGTTCATTGCAGTGTAATTCGTGTCTAGATAAAGATTTATTAGAATTTCGGTGTGACCCAAATTTCTTAGAATCAAATTGGCTTATATTACATGTAACATGTAAGTAAATAGCAATTTAAAGTATACATATAACGACCTGACCTATATGCCCAAACTGTTAACTTACGTAGAAGAATCCAATGAAGCTATATATAATAATTTAAAAATTAGGACATCTTGGATTTGTCCTCAATATTTTGATTCTTTTTGTATAAATCCCTCTAAAGATTTGATGCATGGATTTAATTATTTTCATTCTTGATCAGAATTAAGAATGCGGTTTTTTGTTCATTTTAACTTTTCAGTTAGCATTACTTAAATGTACAGCCTATATGTAGTAAATACCTCTCAGTTAGGAGGGATTTCGGAGTTGCTCAATATTTACATTTGGAGAGTATATTTTGTAATTTAATATTAAAGAAAATAAGTCTAGTTTACCTATGCTTCATTCTACCATAAATAGTATTCATATAGGCACTTTTTATTTTTATTAGTTTTAATCATGTTGAAAAAGCTTAATAATACAATAATTTGAAGCAATTTGATAGACAAATTTAAAGGAAATACCCATTTCTAGTATATCATAAGTTTAGTACTATTTGATTTGTTTGATTAGTGTGACATTCCTAGTTGCCGTAATGTTATTACATTTATTAGTAAATAATAAATAAAAAGAGGAAATTAAAGTTTCAAGAAGCATTGTTATGAATGAATATTAAAATGAGTACGTTGAAGTTCCTAATAAATGTAATGACTTAGGATAAATTGATACGTTGGCTTCGTGGACTATCAAGAATATCCCCACTTGTTTATTTTGAAATGAATTTCTAAAGATTTTAGGCAAGTAAACCTCGCCTTTTTTTTTTTTTTTTTTCATGCGTACATCACATGGTTAAATGTATAAAAGTGTTACCTTTATTGTCCTTATGTGAACATGATATTTGATTATTACATTTTATGTCATTAATGTTTCTCATGATATATTCATACATGTTAATACATTCATAAGCATACATGACATTTCAAGAAATAAAAAGTTTTCAAATGTCTACGAGTCAAGGAATATTTTAAGAAGATATGTATCACGAATGTTTTTATTAGGGGGTGTATGTTTATGCCATGAAGGTGTGAATGAGAATTATGGCTTGGGGGATCCACGTATCCGCCAATATTTAATGTTAATGTTAATGTTAGTTGTTTTGTTGTACTATTGATTGATTTGATTGGATTCCAAATAACATGGCCCATTGCATTCTGATTGGTTAAGCGATATGCCAAATAAGCTCATGAATGTTAATATTAAGGTCTTCAAAGAAACTGGAGAAAGGAGGATACATATTGAGAAAATGTGATATATATCATAAGCATGCATCATATGCATGATGTTTGCTTATTGAGCGTTAATTCATTCCACATTATCCCTCCATACTTTCAGATGATGAACGAGAAGGTGATTCGAGATGACGACTTGTGGTGAGATAGATTCATTACTGATATAATTTAAATATCTATTTCACTTGAAATAAAATTAATTTTAATTTAATCGTTTTATATTTTATCAAGTACAAATATATTAAATTATTGATATTTATCATATATTAAAGAAAAATCTAATCATTTTTCCCATTTATGATTCTAATACAAAATTCAAATAATAACACTTTCAAGTCTAGGTTATCTAGATTGGGGGCTGCTGCAATACAGTTCACAAAAACATTGTACCTATAAAGGGCAATTAAGGAAATTAACTTACTGCAAGCTTATATGTAATAATTTATACATTCAACTTGTAACATATAAAAATAAAGGTTTACTTGGAATCCTAAGCAGTTTTACCTTTTGAATGGCAAGTGTAGATGTCCCTAAAGGTCCACGATGTCAACGTGTCAAAAGTCCTAGTCCATTACCAATGATTAAAAAAATGAAAAAGAAACTTCTCCAAACTCATTTATCATTATTATTATACTGAGTTAAATGTTTGAATGACCATCGAACTTGGATACATGTCACGGCTTAGCCATTGTACTTTATAACCTTTCCCAATGGCCACTCAACTTTACTCCGTCCAACTCCATTGGCCACCGGATGAAATTCGTTAGTTAACCTGCCTATGTGGATGATGGTAATCTGACAAGGCCCGTTAAATATTAAGTTAATTGCCACGTCAACGCCACGTCAGCTGAATCCAAACACGCCTTCACTGTGTATTACAAATTGAAATGCTACTTTCCTTCACTAAGGCAAAATCATTTCTGCCCCAAATTGAAACCCACAAATCCTAAGGCGAACTTGGCGAAGAAAGCCAAAGTCATAGGGGAGCATGTGGACTGACTCATTCTACCAGTTCACCAAGTCGACGACATCGTCTTAATTATGGATTCTTTGGCAGATGAAGCTTGGTTGGGCCTTGGTGGCGGTGTGCTTAACTATCCAGGCTCTGGGCCCCGTAGACAGGTGTGAGGCGTGGTGTAAGAAAGAGCCCATTTTGTCAATGGAGGCGATGAGATATGTATCTATATATATTTCAAGTTCTACGAAATTTCGTATTCTGCAGTAATATTTATGGTTTGTTTAATTAAAATTCTTGAACTTTTTTGGAAATTCTGGAGATGGTGCATAATAATGTGGACTCGAAAGCTTGTATTGTTGATTAATTGTCGTGGATATGTGAATTACTCTTCAATTTATGCATCTTTATCGTTTTCATTTTACATTACATATGTACTTGCAGAGAAGGGTCGTAGTGAATTTATTATTATTAAAAGTCCACTGATGGGGACAAAGAAACAAACTCACTAATGACAATGACACATTCCTTTCTGAAATCTGTGGTGACACTTTTTGATTCCTCTAACATATTTTTTAGGAGTGGAAGACTTGTGCTGTGGGATGTGAGTCTGGATTTGACTCTGGTAAGAAGCCTAATGATGTATTTGGGCTCCCTCCACAACCGGGCACTGCTAGTGTGATCACTCAATGGTGTCGGCTAAATATTATGCTAGGTATGGAAGTGTATGACTTGGAATATATGTTGGAGAAGGAGTTGTTGCAGTGTTCATCAGATCTTGTGGAAGTTAACTTTGAAGAAATGGTTGACGAATTACAACAAATGGATGAGGTTGAATAGTTGAAGCTAAGAGTGGCAAGGGCACGAAAAAGAAGAGTTGTGAAGACGACAAAAGCTACATCCTTTCGGTGTAAAGACATTGATAGTAATCTGTAGTGCATTGCAATGTAAAGACAATGATAGTAATTTTTGAGCACTGACATGTTTCTCTTTTGATATATATCCGTGTTAATGTTAATGGTAAATTTCAGTACTGGCATATGTAAATTTCTTTTGATAGTAATGTTAATGTTAAATTTCTGAACATGAATACAACAAGAGATCCATTCATTCCCGTTAATGTAAATTTCTAAGTTTGTGAATATCTGTAACCTGGCTCTTCAATTTGTCTCAGCCTTTCCATTATGCAAGTATTTCAATGAATATGAAAATCCTGGATCAAATAACGTCAATAAAAGCACTACGACTAACATTTGTAAATAACTACAATTGACATGAAAAAGATAAACGTACGCCAACTTTCAACAAAATGTACATCAAATATAGTACCGATTACAAAATATGAAAAATACATTAGTCTTTTCTCCCATTTCATTATTGGAACACATTCACGTTTCTCTTCCCTTCCCTTTCCCGTTCTCTTCCGTAGATCATTTTCCCTTACGAATAGTTATGTTCAAGGATATCTCCACATCTCAGATATTTGAGCAAATCTCTAGAACATAGACGACAACTCTTCAATCAGATCTTTAGGCATACATTTACCCAAACAAACACACCTCAAGTCTCCACTAGACTCACCTTCAAAGTTTCTACTTTGTCCACTGCAAATAGTGCAAAGAAAAATTTCTACAATATCCTTGCATCATCTATACATGCCGTATAGCATTTCCATTAATTTTCTTCAGCTCTAAACAAACAAGCTAATATAATTACCTCTTGCATCAAGGTTCCTATGACAATCACCGTAAGAATCAAGGGAAAGGTACTGAGCAAATAATGTTTCCAATCACTACTCAAATAAAGTCGTAATAACTCCTAATTCTCAATCCCAAAATAAATATCTGATGGAAGAAACTCAATAAACTGGAAGAAAAAACTGCAAAAAAGATGGAAGAAACCCAGTAAACTTTCAGTGGATTCATCAACCTGCCAGTGTAGACGCGGATCGAATTTTTGAGACAAAATCGTTAGTTTCACCTTAGGGTTTGTGGGTTTCTATTTGGGGCAGAAATGATTTTGCCTTAGTGAAGGAAAGTAGCGTTTCAATTTGCAATACACAGTGAAGGCATGTTTGAATTCAGCGACGTGGCGTTGACGTGGCAATTAACTTAATATTTAACTGGCCATGTCACGTTACCGTCATCCACGTAGGCAGGTTAACTAACGAATTCCATCCGGTGGCCAATGGAGTTGGACGGAGTAAAGTTGAGTGGCCATTGGGAAAGGTTATAAAGTACAGTGGCTAAGCCGTGACGTGTATCAAAGTTCGATGACCATTCAAACATTTAACTCTATTATACTAGATTGATTATATGTATTTATATTCCATCACCAGCACCATTTATTTACAATTACCAACAAATAAAACTATATAGAAACCTATGCAATGTGACTACATGTGCAAATTATTTTTCTTAATTGCTGGATTTTCTTAACAACCTCATCTGTTTCTTGGACAATCTCAGGGCAGGTGATTGACACTTTCTTCCAAACAATACCTAAATAAAGTGCCATACCGATGGCAGATTGAAAGCTATTATTTTACCTAATAAGATGCCTTACCGATGGTGTTGGGTTTAAATAAACCCAAGAATGCATGCAGAGATTAATAATACACAAATAACGCAAGAACAAGAACACACATTGTAGAAATTGAAATCAACACCAAAAATGTTAACCCAGTTCGGCTATGCCTAATATGGGGGGCTCAGCTACTAGCCCAATCCACTAGTGCACCAAGAATGCCTTCCAGAGAGAGTTTACACCGACCAAAATTAGATTACACAAGTTTTAGTCATCGATCCTAAAGATCTCATAAAACTTCAACCCAAAATCAAACCTTAACACACTATATAGAGCTTAATTAACACAACCAACCAATCGACCCAAGGTTACTGTTACATAGTGTTTTACACAAGGATTTTTCAGACTTAATTTGAAAATAACCAAGAGAAAATAAGAACAAAAACTCCAGAAAGAACGAAGCCTTTCTTTCTTTTCTCTCGTGCCAGAAAACCAAACAGAATGAATAATGAATCCCAAAAGTCAGACAAACACGTAAAATAAGGCCCAAACAAACCACAGCCATTGATTAAATCAGATGGCTCACAACACATGAGAAGAAGCACAATCTTGGTGTAATCAATCCAGCCAATTGGAAATGGCCACTGGACACAACTTAAAGAGTTATAATTTTGGAAACACGTTTTCAGCTTCTTTCAGATGGTATATTGGAAGTTATTATTTTAGGCAAAGTCAACTAATATCTTGAAAATCAGTAATAGAAGCTCACAATATGTCTTTAATAGTTTGAATTATAATCTCTAACTGTTCGTCTGTTCGAAGGTGAAAAGGCGTACTAAACTTTAATTGTGTGTACGTAGCTTTGTGTAGCTTTCCCAAAATGAAGAAGTGAATTTAGGTTCGCATTCAAATGTGATGAATAATGGGACTATATGAAGTCTGACAATCTTTGATACATATAATTCAACATATGCTACATATTATTAGTCTTTTTAGCAGTAAGAAATGTGCTAACTTGGTAAGATAGTAAGACGATCTACAATTAGCCAGATATCATTGTAAACCTTGTAGGTCTTGGGCAAGCCAATGACAAGATCAATGCAAACTCGTTCCCATTTATATTCTTGATCATAAGACATTTCAAGAGGCTGAAAAGTCTTTGATGCTTAGCTTAACTTGTTGGCAACAAGTAAATGACGAACAAAGTATGCCACCTCACGACTCATGCCAATCCACCAAAAATGTTGTCTCAAATCTTGAAAAAAGTTTTATGCTCCTTGAATTAATCGAATAAGGAGTCACTTCAACAAAAATAGCCTATGACAACGTTTTTTGAATGTTGCCATAGGCCAACGACAATGTTTAAAAAACGTTGCCATAAGCCTACGACAATGTTCAAAAAACGTTGCCGCAGGCCTACGTTTGGATGTGTGTTGCAAATCAAGGTGTTGTCGTAGAGTAGAGAGATACGACAACATTTTTTGAACGTTGCCGAAAGTCTTCGACAACATTTAAAAAATATTGTCGTAGAGAGATACGACAACGTTTGGCAAACTTTGTGAAAGATTATGCAAATAGATGGGCAAAATTGAAAATGCACCTTGTGAACAAAATTTGGAATTGCATAAAAATTGATAATTTCATTACAAATTTTTGAATCCATATACTTGTATATTAGAATGTAATACAACACCACCTAAATAAAAAGAAACTTCAAACTGAAATAAAATTGTAACATCAAGATGTTACAATTAGAACTTAAGCTGTGATCAAATGGAGAAATCCATAGAACTAGTCAATGTAAACATCAACGAGGACAAAATCAAAATGAAGAACTCTCCAGGATGTAGTTACAAAAATCAAACACCTTGTGCGCTAACTGAAGCTTCGAGAAATATAATAAGTTCCTTTGAGAACGCAAAACAACCAAGCATAGCAACTCCAACGGCCAAAACTGACATGAAAATTCTCTGTCTCAACTCCTCTAAATGATCATATATGCTCATTTCTTTATCATCAGGAATGAGCTCTTTACTATGAAAATTGTAAATATGATTCCCATCATCATCTGTATCGCGGTTCCGAAGAGGAGTTTTTGCACCATCACTAGAATCTATAATGCCATAAAAATATGATTTCAGAATCTCTGCAGACATCTTATACTGAAATAATGATAATGATCGTTCATAAATGTCAGCAACTAAAGAAAGAGAAAATGGAATTAAATGGGCATGTTACTGGAATTAAAGAGAAAATGTCAGAACAAATTTACGAATCAACTACCAATTCATTTATTTTATAGTAAAGGGGCATGATGTTATTGGAATTAAACAACAGAATTTCAACTCATAGATTCCAAAAACTCTTACCCCCATTGATATTTACAAATTTATACATCAATATCATATAAAAAAATTGTATCTATCCAGTTCTCATAGATCAACAAGCCATACTCTTAAGAGTTTTCAGAATGGAAGGAAATTTGATACTACCGAACTACTTTTTTTCCTATGTGATTTATGACTGATAACAAACTCAGCAGCCTTGCCTTTTTCTGTTTAAAACCAAATGATACAGCTTAGAAGTAATAAATTACATTGGATGCAAGAAAAACTTCCTCATTAGCCAAAAACTACAAATAGAGAAATTCAGCTAACAATAATATTTATTTTTAAAAAGGAAAAGGAAAATCAAAAGATCTAATCAAAACCCACAAGAGAGAATAGAACCCTTTAGCCTTTAGCCAACATCCCTTGTCACTATATCCACAGATTTTGGAAGCATGTCCACCATTTCTTGGTCTGCTTTTCTTACTAAAGCTTGTAAATATAAATTATGCTACATTAGATAAGAACCCTAGTTATTGGACCTAGTATTCACCATCACAATATTTTATTATCAAGTCGAATTGGAGTTCACCAGACAAGGCAAAATATCAAATGCAAATATGAAAATTTTAATCAATGTTGAAAGTCAACAAGTAATAGAAAACATTGATAATCTACATCAACAACACTACTATAATTGGAAGGAAAATATTACTAATTCGTCAAATTTGATAAGATGCTGAGCTGAGTGCAGAAAAGGAAGACATTGACAGTATAAACCCTAAGCATGAGAAGGTCGGTCTCATCATCATCTGTGTGTGTGGTTCTTGAAATCTTTCCCAACCTATAAAACTTCTGCCATACCTCATCAAATAATTGCCTAGATCGTCTCCTCATCCAATGTACTCTTTATTTCTGAAATTGGAGAAGTAGAAAGAATAGAGCCCTTTAGCAATGTGGTTTAGATCTGGGACTCTCATGACTGTAAAATGAAGGGCTCCTTTCAAGCTAAGAGCCCTTATCTAACTCATTTCCAAAATATCACAAAATTCAGAGAGGGATCTAGCTCTAGAAAGGTAAAAACCACCACAAAGACATCAATATAAGGATAAAAATAGAAATTAAAAAAATGGGGAAGAAACCACACGAAATAATGAAAAATTAAATTTACAACCTGCTGGGGATGTGAAGTGGCAGAAGGAGGAGTGGAGGACCCGAGGCCAACATACACTCCTGGTGGTAGAGGTGTATTCCGAAGTTCTCTTCTTGTTCTACTCTCAGACACAGAATAAATGAGGGAATGGAACGGCGATTGGAACGAATAAATGAGAAGAAATGAGATTTAGGGTAATACACGTGTCATTTTAATAGAGACTTTTAGCAACGTTCAAAAAACGTTGCAAAAGTAGACTTTTTGCAATGTTTGACAAACGTTGCAAAAAGTGAGACCTTTAGACAAAATGATTATTATAAAAGAATATGATTGTTATAAAAGAATTGTAAAAGTTCACGAGTCTTTTAAAGAGTTGTATAGATGAGCTAGGAGTCTTTAAGTTCGAGCATGGAATAAGGAGAAAGAGTCACCGAATTTATGCTAGTCGGTTGTCGAGTTGATGCTAGAGCGAAAAAAGAGGAATCATTATCGTCCGCCTATTGTTCGTACGACACACCTCTCACTAGCCTAACACTCGAGTGACGTTGTTATACGTGAAATCTTAGTTTGCAATTTTCAAGAGTTATATTGTCTTATACTACCTAAATACCTATTATTATAAGTACTCAATGTCCAGAATGTTTTCGTGTCTGGCTTTTCATTATTTTACATCCTTATTACATCAACCCAAGATCCAAGAATATATCTAAATATTTAGATTAAACTTTTTATTCTTGAGATCAATCAACCACAAGTCGGGGAAAAACATCAAATTCATATAATCCAAAATACTCGCTGCATAAACACAATCAGGAAAGTACTTTCTCAATAGCTTTCAGAGGTTGTTGAAGATTGAGGGAAGTTGGACCACAAGTATAGGAAAAGTGCAAGAAAAAAGTGTTCTTGGTGGTCTACATGAGATAGACATTCTAGAAGATCGGGAATAGGTGCGAGTGAAGCATGTTCTAGCGGGTTTTGAAATCAGGGGGTTTCTTCGTCATCAAACCTTGTGTTATTTAATGCTCTATTTATTATTGTGGTAATGTAGGATCAAATTGACTTGATTGACTAAACATCTGGAACGATTAAAAAGTGACTTATTGCTTTTAATTGGTAAATTTAATTCTACGTTATTCATCCGTTATGTGATTTTACGGGTCGAACTAGTAACTTTCAAGTGGTATTAGAGCCCAAATTCGATTTCTAACCCTAGTTTTCTAAATAAGTAGTTCATTATTTGTTGTGCCATAGTTTAATGGTAGTAACTATGCCTATTGGAAAGTTGGAATGAGAGCCTTCCTGAAATTTATGGATAAACGTATTTGGTTGTGTGTAGTAAATGGTTGGACCACCGTATCTACCATAGTTGCAGTGTAGTTACCTTATTGATATTTCAATTTGGTCTAAGAAAGATTTAGATTAGTATAATTGGAATAGTAAAGGGCTTCATGCTCTATTTATGGCTATCACCTAAAGAATTTAAGCGTGAGTCCATGTGTGAGGTTGCTAAAGAGGTTTGTAATATCTTATAGACCACACATGAAGGAACTTAGACTATCAAGAATTTTAAGTTATAGATGTTGACCACTAGGTTTGAAGAGATTATGATGAAGGATGATGATACTTTCGATGACTTCTATGCGATTCGAATGACACAGTGAATTCTAGCTTTAAGCTAGGTGAGAGAATTCCTGAGCCTAAGAATGTCAGAAAATCTTGAGATCCTTACCTAAGAGATTTAGGTCTAAAGTTACAGTTATCGGGAAGAGCAATGATCTAGATACCGTTAAGATTGAAGAATTGGTTGGATCTCTCCAAACCTATGAATTAACCATATCTCTACCTAAGAAGAATAAGTCTATAGACTTTAACATTGTTAGGGAAGAAGAGTATAATTCTTCTGATTCGAGATCGCTCAATAATAAGGAAATAACATACTTTGTTAAGAATTTTTAGAAAAATGTTTAAAAATAAGAAAAAGACTAAAGAGAGACATAAATGTAGTTTTAGTGTGTCTAGAAAGAGATCTAAATTGTAAGATGTCACGAGTGTCAAGATTTTGGCCATTATAGAAGTGAGTGCTCTAATGGTAAGAGAAGCCATGGTAAAGTTATGAATACAACTATCACTAATGATGAGTTTAGCTCCGATAATCAAAGTGAGATGTCTACTCATGAGGAGAGTGAGAAGTTTATGACCTTCACTGCTAGGATTAAAAGTGAATATGATAAGGACAGTGAGAAGGCTGAGGAAGTATATAATGATGAGTGGAATTGAAGAGGAGGTTAAGGACTTTCCACTAGTACCCAAGTCCGGTGGTTTAGGTGGCCTAAGCTGGTTGAGATTTGGTTGCATAAATGGCGAAAATAAAGGGGCAAAAATCGCCCAAAAATGGAGAGGAAAAATGTGGGCTGATTTTGTTAGAGCAAAATGATTCATAAAGTTGACCCTAAGTTAATTCGAAATTAGGGTTTAGGGTATATGGGGACTATGAAGATGGGAGAAATTGAAATTTTGATGGAGATTGAAAAGGAATGATTCTTTCAATTTGAAGAGAAAACGCTCTTGAATGGAATCTATTTTGACCATGCCATCAATTTTTAACACCGTTAGTGGCCATCCGCTACATGGACTGTTTTGCCCAATTGGATGGACGAAATTAGATTGGGTGATGGATGTTAAATTTTTATAAAAGTGAGTAAGCAATTAGCAAGCTTTTATTTTTTAGTTAATTTAGCACAATGTTGCCAATTTTGGATGGGAAATTTAGTCATTTCTACACAAATTAGTCTTTTTTTCTCTCTCTATTGATTAGATTAATTGTATAATTTTGCTATTTGTACATTGTGTTTACACTTCCATTCACAAAATGACAGCATTTGTTAAAAAAACAAAACAAAACAAAAATTTGAGTGGTATACAAAACCGGCCCAAACCTTTTTCATTTTCAATTAGGCTTGATATATTTTCCCCTAAACCTTTAGCTGCGATGACCAACCCATATTCTTTGGCTCCACCATCCAACCTCCTTGGAGCTGCATTGTAAATCTCAGGAGCTCATACTTCCACCGATATTAAGCTAAAGTTGACGAAGGATGCAGGTTCATTCCGAAACCACATTTCCACCCAACCCATCGTCATTCACTCGAAGAGATGACAAACAAAGTTAACTTCCTTTTTCCATTATGGTTTGCTTGTGTAGTTTCTGATTATGTAAAATATGTGTTAATAGATCCTTGTCACGCAAATTTATAATCTTTCACTCTTTGAGACACAATAGTTCTATGCTTCGAAGATGAGAAATTAATTTGAATTTTATTATTGTTAGGCTCTTGCTTCAGTTGTGTATGAGCATTATTTGCTTATTGCAAATGTTACCCAAATCGTAAGGCTGGATCACATGATAACCCCCTATTAAAACTGCCAAAATCTAAATTTTGTTTTTCTTCGTGAAGGACGTGACTTCCTTCGTGAATAGTTCAAATTTACTATTGGATGAAACCAAGGCCATACTTGTGTTTCATGGAGCCTGTGGCGAATCTCAAAATTTGGGCACCTAAGTCATAGCAGACGATCCACTTTTTCTTTCAAAAGAGCTTACGGAACTAAATTTGTTAACTTAGATTCAACAATAAAGCAACATATAAAAATAAAATATTCAAAATATTTACCACTACCCCACTTACTACACTATTCTGCACCAATTTTTTGACCTCATCGAACCTCAATTTCATTAGATCTTCATTAGAATCCCCATTCACAAACCTCAATACCTCATCTTCAACACAAATCGCATTCAATTGAACTAATCTCCCAGGTAAAACACCTTTAACCTTTTTTTGCACAGCTTCCAAGAAACACTAGCTGAAACCCCCAATAGCAATGGATTCGTTTTCCCCAATTCTCCTTGAATTCTCTTTCCCAAGATAACCACACATAAAAGGAAAGTTGAAACCTTTACTACTCATACTTATCTCATTAGTACTGTCACTAGCATTGAAATTACACAAAAATAAAGGTGGTTGTGGCCGTTTGTACCTAGAAGAATAACCAAATAGATGGTACCCATGAAAATTGTTTACTGGCCTAGTTGTAGCTATCTTTATATCACAACTCCGAAACCCCGCCTCACCGAAAACTCTACTCACCAAAGGGAATCAAGAATTGGTATAAATCACTAAAGGGTCATCGTCAAGAATTGATATACAATTTAGAAATTATTTTTAAATCATCAAAATCAGGAACCCAAATTCCAAATCACCAATTTATAGGTAAATCATCAAAACTCAAAAGCATCCCAATCACATAATAATCAAACCCCAACAAACTAGCATGCCCATAGCTCGCTCAACATTAAATGAAAGATTCAAATGATTCGATTAAATTCAAAGTTAACCGAGGAGAAGAAAAAATTATCGTGACTGTATGCTGGATAGAGTCGGAGAGGACGAGAGGTTGACTAGTTGAAGCAGACGGGCGGAGTCACGATCGGATAGGCACACGTCGTTACTATGGAGCAGTGGAGGGAGGGAACGCAGAAGTCAGGGACAAGGAAGTGGAGCTGAAGCATGAGAAGTTTTAGCATTTTAGGTTAATTTGAAAAAAAATTAAAAAATGGACCCCTAAAATTTATGGGCTTGAGGCGGAGGCCTCTTGGACCTCTCCTCAGGTCCGGCCCTGGATTAAACCGTGGATGCATAAGTAGAAGAGAAATGATAGTGACTAGATATCTTCTATTAATTGGAAATTAGTTTATGGAATTAGTTTTAACATTGTAATTGGTTTTATGTCAGAAATAAAGTTTGGAAGATGTGGATGACATTATTTTGATGGAATCAGATAATGAGAATGTTATGGACAATATGAACTTAATGGGTGATGAAATCTTAGGTTGAGATGGTGCGATTGTCCAAGGACGAAAATGAAATGTTCAAATTTTACAAAGGATATGAGTATGATATAGGTTTTCTAGTCAGAACAAGAAATTCGAAAAAGGACGAAGACAAAGTTATATGTTAATATGTAGTCGCGAAGGGAAAAGAGCAATACTACAAGCAATTCTTTGAAGTCGCAAGCAACCATTCAGATAGGCTGTAAAGCCAGGCTAATTGCATTTGCAGATAGTCGTAGAATATGAAAAATTAGCTAGTACACCTTAACCACAATCATAAAATAAGTCCATCAAATTTGAGTTTGTATTGATGCAATCGAGAATTGAGTGTACACGTTAAACAAAGGCTTGAAGTAAATGATATTGCTGGAATTCTGTTGCACAAAAGTTACAACTCTATAGTAGTTGAAGCACGTAGATACGAGAATATGACTTGCATGGAAAAGGATTGTGGAAGCCATACTGAACAAGTTTTGCGGTTAAGACTTGGACGAGACATCGTAGCAATACAATCCTACTTTTTGAAAATGCAAGCAAATTGCTCGGGGTTTGATGTGGAAACTCGGTTATGAACAATGTTATCCTCTATGATTTGAAATTGTGTTTCAAGCTATAGTCTTCTGCTTGTTTAGTTTCAAGCTAATGAATTGTGCTTAACGCATTAGTCTATCAATGGAGATTGTGTTCCAAGCTATAGTCCTCTACATATTTATATAATTTGTTGGTGAAATATTCTCATAGGCAAAACAATTTCATTAGTAGGCATCCTAATCAAGTCTCCACATAAGTGAAATAACAATTTCATTCAATCAACAACTACTAAACAGGCTCGTCCCTTTCATTTCTTATCTCATTCCGCACTCGCTTTTCCTTTGTGTATAATCACGTTCACAAAATCTCCACATCATTTTCACGAGTTAGCCAACACAAATTTTTGAACATGTTAGAGACATCTTGAACTTATTCCCTCAACTCAGGATTAGTGGAGGTAAAGCTAACGGGACTCGATTCAACACTCATTTCACTCGCTCTAACCTATTCCCAATATCTGTAGTTCATGCTACATCAATTGAACAAATTTACCTTTGTTCTTAGTGTCATTCTCCACCTTAAAACACTTAAAAAATGCATGTTTACACCATGGGCAGTGGCCTTTATTTGAGTAATCCGCAAAGAAGTGATCGTCATGTTTATAGCTATGACAAACTCAATGATTTTTTTTTCCCACCATTGCAAGCAACAAATCAACCACGTAGAAAGAATGTTAGTATGATGCAATAACTAATTCAAATAAATGCTTAACATATTTGATAATAAAATGTTCAAGCAAGTCAAATTGAAATTAAGGACTACTTTACAATCAATTTCAGTACACACGAGAATTTTGAAGACCGTCATAACTTCATTTCTTTATTTCTTAATGTACATGCAATAATAAGGAATTTCTAAACACATGAAACATCATTACACATTCAATACATAGAAGCTCGGATATGGATGAAGCTAGTAGTGCAAGATGTATGTTCAAGACCTCAGTAATAGTTACTACTACACACGTTTTCAATTCAGTACACTAGAAATTTTGAACACCTCTATAACTTTATTTTTTTTCTTTACATCATGCAATAATACGCAATTTTTGAAAAATGAAACTTTATTACACAGAAGCTCAAAAAGGGCTCAAAGAAGGGTTCTAACTTCAAATTCATATACATACACAGAAGCTCAAGAACGGCTCAAAGAAATGATTCTAACTTCAAATTTATACACATTGAGTACATGAAAGCTCAAATAAGGGTTCTAACTTCAAATTCATAAACACGCAGATTCAGTCCAAACTATATGCAAATATACATATGCTCAACAACATTGAGATAATCATGTAAACCAAATATCATACTTACCAAAGGTTTGCTTCAGATTCTGTTGGGGAAGATAGTGCTAGTGGTTTCAAAGGAAGAAAAATTGGCCAAATGGCTGACGATTGAAAACCAAACGATTGGACAAAATGGATTCCGTCAGGGTTGTAGAGTTCTCCGATGGAGTCAAATGAGATGGATGAAGTTGGTGGTGTAGAGATGATGTATTCAATCACCCGGTGAAGGATTTCTACGATTTGGCGGAAAACATGAGGTTTCTACGGATTTGGGCAGGTTTTCATCAAACATTTTTTTAGGATCAAACTAGGTGTATATAAACCTAGTTTGACAACCCCCTCACAATAGAGGGTTCTTCTTTTTAGGTTTTTAATAATGTAATTGGCAATTCTGTAAACAAAAAAAATTAATTGTAAACGATGTAAAAAGTCAAGAAGTAATGTGCAATTATATGAAATTAGGGTTTTTAGGTATATAGTTCGAGAATGGCATAAGAAGGAAAATAAGGCGCAGATTTTCGCTAAACTGTTGCCATAAATTGACTCGAGTGTTAAAAACAGAACCTCCTTTGCTTGATTGTCGCATTGCCTTCACTCGAGCGACAGTGTCGCTCGACTATCGTTGAGCCCTCGTTCGAGCGACAGTGTTGTCCGAAAAATTCTTATTTCGTGTTTTAAATGTTTTTTCTCCAGCCTATTACTTTCCTAACCTACCTATAAATACCAAAACACATCTGAACGTGATTTCACAAGGTTAATTATTGAGAGAGCTTCATCAGAGAGAATTTATACATATTCCATCTTTCAACATTCGTCTCGTGAGTTTGTTTTGGTAAGAAAAACATCACATCCACAATCCAAATACCAAACCGTTATTTCCTCCACATCTATTAGAGTTGTTGAAGATCGATGGAAGTTGATTGGAGTTCCAGTCGGTGAAGAATATGGTGTTTTTCATGATTCACATGAGATAGACGATTTCACAAGGCTAGGAGTGTTGCACAGTAGAAGATTCAAGGAAATCTTTGAAGATTGCAGTTAAGGATTGGTGCATGGGAGCACAATTTCTAGGAGAGTCGTAAGAACTTTAGTCGGGATATCAGATAGTACATGTTGCCGTCTAGTCTAGCAGACTATAAGTGTTTGAATTGTTTATAGTGGATTGACTGGCAAAGTGCAAATAGTTTTTCCCAGTTGGGTTTCTCCGTGATCATATTGTGTGTTGATTTACTGCTTTCATTGCTGTTTATTTATTGCTTATCATATTTGCGGTATTCAAACAAAGGAAAAATTGATCTGCATGTCCAGTCATCTAGAGCTATAATTTAATTAATGACTTATTGCTGATTGAATATGAACATAATTTTAATTCCGCATTAATATCTATTCATCCCTCTAAGTATTGTTATGGTTGAACTGTATAAATTTCATCCCCTATTGTGAGGGGGATGTACACCAAGTTGTCAAACTTGGTGTATAAGAAACTTTATTGTTTTTTTTAATTCCATGTTATTCTGTCAACTACTTCTGTCATCCGCTTCTGTACGAATAGCAGGATTGGTTAATAATAAGGGGATTGATTATATGAATTTTGTTACTTTGACAAAAAAATTATACTAGATGCAGTGATATAATTTCAATTGGCAACGCATAATTTGATGAATGTTAACAGTGTTTAAAACAGTCTAATAGTGGAATATCGTATGGCATTATGTCAATGATTATGTCAACCATTATATTACTATGGCATGATTTTTGATTGTATTCCCAATCTCCTAGAAGGTTTGTTTATGGCCGTACAAGTTAATGTAGTTCTTTTATGACCTCAATGAAGAAAAAACTGGTGCACCTCTGAATCGTTTTTGAAATTCAGAGTCTGATAAGCTCTTAAAGATAGTTAGTCACCACCATTTTTTAAAATCCCGAATTAAATAACGTTATTCCCGTGGGCTCCAATAAAATAAAATCAAACCTAACTACCTTCTTTTCCTCAAATGTTTCCGTAAAATCATTGAATTCTACCGCCACCATTTTAAATATTTCTGCACGTGTTAGCGTGATCTCAAGAAAAAGTTCTTATGGAAGCAGAAATTGCATTTAGTCTTCCGCCAAGCTTTTGGCATGAAATCTGTCCGTAGTATTAATGCATTTGTCTCACTCTCTTTGATGATCCTGCTTAGTTTTGCAACAGTACATGTACGACATCCATCTTAAATATCTTCCAACTGTTCAGAAAAATTATGGTTGATAATTTCTTGCTAATATTAATTGTTTTCTGGAAACTGCTATTATTTGTTTAGTTTATAGTAGTCAGTACTGTAATCACGATAAATTTTTCTTGTACTATTTAGCCAATGCTTGTTACAGTCCTCAAATTCATTAACTTGGATTCATAACTTTTTAATCATACATTCTCTAAGGAAATTACTTTTCACAAAATATATTCTAAAAATTCTACATCAAACATGATTGTATAGAATTATGATGAAATTAAATCGAAGGTTGCATTTTGATTGATAATATATGTATTTTAGATATTTAAGTATTGGCTGATATTTAATTCAAAATCAAATAATGTTACACGAGTCAATGGAGGAGAATCGACCCCTTTATTATGCCTCCCCAAGACAGTACTTCAAATGGAGATACTGACCTTGGATCAAAGACAAACTAACGATGTGCTAGACACTTGTTAGGTCTGACTTGTTGGCATTGACACAAAATGTAAATACACCAAAACTGCCTTAGGGAGCATGATTAAATAAAGTAGCAGTCGATTGAGATGTGCTTCATCTGGAAGCAAAAAACTCGGTACTTTTGGCACAAACGTTATTACAGGAAGGCTTGAACCAAATATGATGTATGTATATATCAATGTCACACAGTAGTAAAACACGAGCATGCACCGAAAATACCTAACCAATTAGGCACACAAACACCAATAGCCATCGTAAGAGATTCAAATCGAAGACCATCTAATATCTTGGTAAATAAGTCAGCTAACTGGTTTTCTATAAAGATATGCGCAAGAGTTACAACTTAAGTTTCCACAAGCTCTCAAATAAAATGATGTTGTATATCAATATATTTGGTTCGATAGTGTTGAACAAGATTTTTGGAAATATTAATGGCATTAGTGTTATCACAAAACACGGTCATCGTACCTTGCTCAATTCTATAATCACTCAACATCTGCTTTATCTAAAGCAGTTGAGTGCAACAACCTCTTGCAGCTATATAATCAGCATCAGCTGTGGATAATGAGATATAATTTTATTTCTTGCTCATCCAAGCCACAAGATTACCACCAACATAAAAGCAACCTCCAAAAATACTTTTTCTATCGTCGACATTTCCAGTCCAATCGACTTCGGAATAACCAGGAAGATCAAGATTAGAGTCCCGAGAGTACATGATCCCATAATCTACAGTTCCATTGACATATCTAATGATACGTCACACGACACTCATGTGAGATTCCTTGGGATCAGCCTAAAAGCGTGCACAAATCCCTACACTAAAGGCTATGTCAGGTCTACTTGCAGTGAGACAGAGTAAACTACTTATCATATTCACGTACAGTGTCTGATCAACACTCTTACCTGTAGGATCATGACCCAACTTGACACTGATGCTCATCGGGTCTAGTATGTTTCTTGCTGTCTAGGCCGAAACGCTTGACAAGATTTTTTGCATATTTCGATTAAGATATGAATAATCCAGCATTCGTTTAGTAATTTAATTCTTCACTGATGCTCATCTCAAATTCTTGCTTCATGCATTAAGTGAAATCATGAGCAAGAGAATCAACAGGTGAATAAAAAATGATGTCATCAACATAGATCTAAGCTATGGCGATAGTTTCCTCAATGTCTTATAAATAAGGTTATATTTGCACCACCTCTTGAAAAACCATGTTTCATGAGATATGCAGTAAGCTTATCATACCAAGCCCTAGGAGCTTGTTTAAGCCCATATAAAGCTTTATTCAATCTAAAGACATAATGTGGACATTTATGATCAATAAACCCTTTAGGTTGTTCAACATAGACTTCTTCCTGAAGTATTTTATTTAGGAAAGCACTCTTGACTTCCATTTGATATAATTTGAATCCTAAAATGCAGACAACAGCCATGAGAATTCTAATGGATTCAAGTCTAGCAACCGGGGCAAATGTTTCATCAAAGTCTACACATTCAACATGAGTATATCCTTGGGCAACTAGCCTGGCCTTATTTCTAGTTATAGTACCTTGATCATCGATTTTATTCTTAAATATCCATTTAGTACATATAACATTACAATCATTAGGCTAAGGAACTAAATCCCATACTTTGTTTCTTACAAACTGATTTAGCTCTTCATGTATTGCGTTTACCCAACATTAATCCCTAAGGGTTTCTTCGACCTTTTTAGGCTCAATCCGAGACACATAGCTAGTATATGTCAGGTTGTTCAAAACCCTCTTACGAAGTCTCATCCCTTCTTCTAAATCTCCAATAATGTTAACTTTAGGAGATTCGTTTTAACTCTGGACGAAGGTTCTTTAGGATGTTTAGGTTTATCATCAGGTGTGGACTGTTTATTTGGTGTATCTAATCCATTAGTCACGTGTAACGGATCAGGACCTGAAGTTTCTCTAGGTTCAGTTACTATGTTGGGATCAACACTCAAGGGTTCCACATCAGCCAAATTTCCTAATCACCCTTCACAACAAGCATCATACACCATTATATAGATGGATTCCATCACAATTCATGTACAATTATTATATACCTGATAGGCTCGACCATTTCTAGAATATCCTAGGAAGATTCCCTCATCACTTATAGAATCAAACTTTCCCAAATTCTCTCTATTTCTTAGAATATAACACTTGCTGCCAAACACACGAAAGTACTTAACAATAGGCCATTTACCTTTCCAGATCTCATAAAGTGTCATATCAATTTTAGGTATAAGATAAACCATGTTTACTATGTGACACTCAGTGTTGATGGTTTGGCCCCAGAAATGCATTGCTAGTCCCTTACCATGAAGTATGGCTCTAGCCATCTCTTGAAGCACATGATTTTTTCTCTCAACTACCCCATTTTGTTGTGGAGTGATCGGCAATGAGAACTTGAGTTGGATTCTCTCCTCTGAGCAAAAATTCTCAAGATTAGAGTTTTCAAACTCTTTTCCATGATCACTAAGAATTCTTGATATAGTAAAGTTTTTGGCATTCCTTAGTCTTTTGCACATTGAGATGATAAGACCGAACACCTCAGTTTTATCTCTCAATGCTCAATCCATGTATATCGAGAAAAATCATCAACCACAACCAAGATATAACGTTTACCGCCAAGAATTTCGGTCTTAGATGGTCCCTTTAAGTCCATATGGAGTAATTCAAGTAGCTTGTTTGTCAATATCCTAGAAGTTTGCTTATGAGTTACCCTAACCTATTTACCTTGTTGACATGGCTCACATAAAGTGTTATCAATATTTTCAAGCTTAGGTAAACCGTTAACAAGTTCCTTCTTGGCAAGTTAAGACACTTTTATAGTTCATATGACCAAGCCGTTGATGCCACAGTTAATTTACATCAATCTTAGCATTACTGCACATGTAGTTGGAATTAGGAAGAACTCCATAACAATTATTTGAAGTTCTTACACATTCGAGGACAATGTTACTAGTAGAATCATACACAGTCGATCTTTTCTGGACTAACCTCGAAATCAGTATCACATATTTGACTTATACTTAACAAGTTGGACTTTAACCCTTTCACATAAAGCACATCTGAGTTAGCATGTAGTCTAGATATATTAACGATACATTTTCCTAAAATAGGTACAGTAGCTCCATCCCCAAATGTAACCACATTGTTGTTCCAATCATCGAGAGAAGAGGATAAGGATTTGTCACCACACATATGTCTATAACACGTACTATCAAGATACCACATAGAGTTATTTTGAGCTTTAAGTGTAACGAGGGCAACATAGAAACTCAACTGATCATTAGACCTAGGGAGGTCACTCTTCTATACCCAAACCTTCTTAGAAGTATAAGTGATTTTAGTTATCTAAGTCATCATCTTAGTTAAGTGGCTAACCTGATTAGCGAGAAAGTTAACCTTGCTAGAGAAATCCTGACTTTTACTTCTAGTCACAAGTTTACGACACCTAGGTTTTGTGTGCCCCAGTGTGTCACAATGGTGACAAGTGGGAATAAACCTAGGTTCAAATATGCTCAGAGGTTGTTGTCGATATGTAGGACTATTAGCTCTACGTTGTCTAGTAGATCTCGATCCTAAGATATTTTTGCTCTTTGGTTCTGGATAAACAGTATTTCCAGCTTTGTTAGTAGCCGGGATGAACATGGTCTTGGATGTACTAACAGTAGTATTACTATTTTGAATAAAACCCATACCATGCCTATTTTCACAAGACTTGTTCATCTCCAACATATTATAAAGTTTCTGCGTGCCACTCATGAAGGATTAGAGTTGAGTATTAGATTTTTCCAGATCACTTATTAATGATTTAACTTTAGCTTCCAAGTTCTTATTAACAAGCTTCAACCCACTTAAAATTTTGGTAGAGTCCTGAAGGTCTCCTATGAGTTTTTCTTTCTCTCTTTCAAGATCATTGACCCTTTTTAGTACAAACTTTATTGACCTTTTTAATCTAAAGATTCTCCTCAAATAGTTCACAATAAGATTTGTGAATATCATGTTCATACTCAGATTCTTCATCAGATCTCTCACTCCGTTCATCATTTTCAATCTTTCCAATTTCCTTATCAGATTCAATCGTAGCTACAGATGTGAATGCCATAAAGTTTTGTTCATCCTCACCACTAGATGTATTACTATGAGCACTCGAATCTGATTAATCATCATTCAAGGTCACTGTTAATGCCTTACGCCTTTCTTTATTTGAGCTCTTTTTCCAGTTAGGACATTCATTCCTATAATAACCGTAACCTTGACACTCATGGTATCTAACAAATTGGGTTTTCTTATAGCAGTCCTAGAGTTATTCTTTTCACGCTTATCTTTCACGAATTTACTAGGGACTTCAGTTTTCTGTTCTTGAGGCTTTCTCCTACTTCTAATTACCTTCTGAATTTTTTTAACGAAATAAGCTATTTAATCGTCCCTAAACATCTCAACATCAGTAGATCCACTCTCTTCTTCTCTAACAGTATTCATGGCTATGGAATTAACCTTTTTAGGTTGAAAAATGGTGAGTTCATAAGTTTGAAGGGATCCTACGAGTTCTTCTATCTTAACTGCATCTAAGTCCTTGTTTTCTTCAATCACGGTGACTTTAGTTTTAAACCTTTTAGGTAGTTATCTAAGGACTTTTCTAATAATTTTGGACTCGAGGATATTTCTACCTAGGTTAAAACTCGAATTAACTATGTCATTCAACTTTGTGTAGAATTCATCGGACGATTCATCGTCCTTCATTCTTATTTCTTCAAACCTAGAGGTTAACATCTGCAATTTAGAATCTTTAATCGTTTTAGTTCCCTCGTGTGTGGTTTATAAGATATTCCAAACTTCTTTAGCAGTCTTACAGCCATGAACATGGCATGAATGCCCTTACTGTTCCAGTTACACTCAGCTAAGTCATCTTTAGTCAAGAGTGAAATATCAGTACGTGTAACTACACCAGCAATAGTAGTTGAAGGTGGAGTCCACCTAGTTTGAATGCTAATCCAAATAAGTTCATCCAACGCTTTAAGGAAGGCTCTCGTTCAAACTTTCCAGTAAGCATAGTTGCTTCAGTCGAAAAACGGAGGCACAAACAATGACCGACTCATCTAGAATTTATTAAGGGATAAGAATTGAAATAAGGCTCTAATACTAACTGAAAATACGTAGTTCGACTGTAACAACACCTAGAGGGGAGTGAATACGTGACAATGTAGAATTAAAAATACTTAACAATTAAATAGCAACAAGTCACTATAAATTATTTTTCTAGATGGTTAATCATGCAATTCTATTATTCCTATGTTGATATATCGTGATTATGTAAGCAATAAATTAACACAAGAATTGATCACGGAGAAACCCAATTGGGTGAAAACTCCGAGCACTTTGCTAGTCAACAATCTACTATAAACGATTTATAACTTACAGTCTACCAGACTAGACGATGTCACGTACTATCTGATCTTTTGACTGCAATTTCAACATATCTCCTAGATTCTGTGTTCCTGCACCAATTCCTAGATGCAATTTCCAAAGATCTACTAGATTGCACTCTCCTACAATAACTCCTAACTTTGTGAAATTGCCTATCTCCTGTGGATGCATGACGAACACCGCGTTCTTCAACGACTGGAACTTCAGTCACCTTTCCTTGATTTTCAGATCCTCTGATAGATATGAACGAATCAACTGTTTGGTATTTGGATTTAGGATACGATGTTTTTCACACTGCCGGAACAATTCACTATGAATAATGAAGGGTGAGCGATAGGTTGTCGTTCGAACGAAGGCGAGGTGACAGTTGAGTGATGAAGTTTTTGTTTCTGATGCTCGAGTCAATCCTTGGCGACAGTCTAGCGAAATTTCGTGCTGATTTTCATTCTTTCCTGTTTTCGAACCCTAGACCTTAAATATCACAACTTTCAATAATTGCACATTATTCCTTGACTTTTTACAACATATCAACTTTAGTCATTTTTGTTCACAAATTTTCCAATTACAATAAATACCTAACAGAGTTAGACTCTAATTTGACATTTATTTAGAATTTAATTTTAATTAAATTGTCTCTACCTAAAATTTTTCTTGGAATTAGAATCGGACTCTAATTTGGTATCTGATTAAAAACTGATTTTAATTAAATAAGTTCACCCTAATATATTGGAATAAGAGTTAGACTTTAATTTAGTATTTAATTAAACTTTGATTTTAATTCAATAAATCCACCCATATAATTGTTGAATTAGAATTGGACTATAATTTGGTATTTGATTTTAAGTAATAATCTCTCTAATTAAATTAATTAATTGTTTTGATCCATTTGTCTAAATTAGTTTAGATGACCTTAATTGCTAGAAACTTGAAATATGTTTACATATGATATTATATATTATATAGAAAAGCATTTATATGATGAATGTTTTATGAGTGGATGATTATGGACTCGACCATATAGATGTGTTGAATAGTTAGTTTTATTCATGTTATTTTATGGGCCTTCAAGATCTTATTTATTTTGGATTTTCGAGTCCATTGTTATTTTATGGATCTGCATGTCCAATTATTTAGGCTTATGTGCTACTAGTATATGATACACGTTGTAACTGGACTAATTGAAGAAACAAGAAGATGATATGACCATAGAGATGGAGCATTGTATAATTCAATGTTATATTCCCCTAGGAATTGACCAAGCACTATTTTGTATGACTCGGGAAGACTAGATAGTAATTATAAGTATATTTATTCGTATGTTAGATGTGTAATAAAAAAAAAATTATTACGATGAGACCTTTGTATACAAAACCCCTCGTTAAAATACTAAGTCATATTTATATTTGACTTCCATCATTATAGTGAAAAATCAGTCTTAATCGATCTTAACTTGTTGAGTACAATCAAAACTGGTCTATTAGGGATATGTTTGACACTATGAAATATTTGATATTTCTGAAAGATGTGTTTGATTTAACTAAAATTTATCTTTTGTTGAATACATTCAAGGAGATAAATTTTAGAAGGTATACTTAATGTACTGGATGCCAACAACAAAACCAAATTTTCTTGATTGACACCGCAATTTGAGAATTTCTTTAGGCATTAGAAAATTGGTTATATCATCGAGTAGCCCTTTCCAAAGACACCTGATGAAGATAAAAGAAGAGGTAGCTGCTATAAAAAAATATGATGATGATGATAGTATTATAACATGTATGATGCTTGCTACTATGTCACCTGAGTTACAAAAGCAACAAGAGAATATAGATGCTAACATGTGATTGTTCATCTTAAGGTATTAATGATGAACAATTACGTTTGGAAAGATATGAGATTTCTTAGCAACTATACCAGTACATAATGGTAGAAAAATCTTCTGTCAATAGTAATGGCAATAGGCAGAGCCGAGCCTTGCTTGTCACGAGTCAAGCTTCTGCTTGGCTCATTACTATGTGGGTGAGCGCGGTTAGACTCGTGAGCTCATGGCTCGTAGACTCGACTGGTCAATTTTTTTTAAGATAAACCTTTTTTAAAAAAAGTAAAAAAAAAATAAACCTTTGAGTTGGACGAGCCCATGAGCCGCTTGCCAAAAATGACCCGAGCAGGCTCAAATGGCCTAGCGAGCCAGCCTATTGAGCTCGGGTTCAGGCTCAACTTTTGACGAGCCCAAGTGGCTTACGAGCCATTTTCTTACCAGCTGAGTGGTCGAGTCGACGAGCTACTCGACTCGATTGCCACCTCTATCTGTCAATGTTCGTATACTGAAGATGTTGACTAGATTAAGAAACTGTCTCATTTGAGTTCAGTCATGAACCGTGAATTAAATATAGACTTGGTTTTGCAATCTCTACCAGATAGTTATTCATATCTAATCATGAATTTCACATGCATAAACTCGTGTGCATACTCATTCAATTGCTGAACATGTTTAAAACTGTTAAGCTCAATATCTAAGTTTGTAGTGGGCAAATCTTAGTCATATATTCATCTAGGGAAGTCTAAATGATGCTTTAGGAAAGCAACCAAGATGGCTAAGATATTCAAAACGAAGAAGGACAATACCAAATCTAATGACCCTTATTATCATTTTGGAATGATAGGTCATTGGAAAAGAAATCGTAAGGCTTATATCTATTTCATTAGCTTCTTGGGTATTAGATACCAAATATGAATCTCATGTTTATAAATATGTAAAAACTAAATAGAAGTAGACCATTGCAAAGTGGATAAATTGATCAGAACATTGAAAATGAGCAAAGATTGTTGCATCGCCTATAGGAGCGTACTTATTGCCATTGCCTTTAGGTTTAGTATTAGAATTAGAGAAATGTTATTTTGATCTCACCATTACCAAGAACAATATTTGAATTTCATTTTTGGACGCGAATTATTTTAATGTTAAGGATAATTGTTGTTTCTTTTTATCTTGATGAGATCTTTGTTGTTAGGGTAAATTACAAAATGACATCTATATTCTAAATATTAAGTATTCTATAATGAGTATAAAAATTGAAAGACATAAAAATGATAATTTGAATAACACATATATTTGACATTGCAGACTTGGTCACATAAATGAAAATGCAATTCTAAAATTACATAGAGATGTATATTTTGGTCAAATAAAAATGAATCATTTGACAAATGCAAAACATGTCTGTTAGATACAATGACCAAATCTCATTTTACTTGAAAAGGTGAAAGATCTACACAATTACTGGGTCTAATACATAGTGATGATGTGGATCCATATCTCCTAGATGAAGTTCTCTTATCTCATCACATTTACTGATGACAATTTCAGAAATGGTCATTTATATTTGATGAAATTTAAGCATGAAATTTTTGAAATGTTCAAGGGATTCAAGCTAGAAATAGAGAAATAAATATGTAAATGTATTTTCATACTATGACTTGATCAATGTGGAGAATATCTAAAAGGAATAATTTTAAATTATCTAAAAGAGAATGTGATTCTCTCATTGTGGATTCCTCTACATACACTGCACTATAATGGTGTATCTTAAAGGATGAATCGTACACTATTAGATATAGTACAATCATGCAAACCTTCTAAATCTCTTCGAGGTCTTGTACTGAATGCCGTGTGCTACACACTAAATCATATTCCATCTAGATCAGTTGACAAAACTCTATACGAAAGTTTGAGACTCATATGAAAGTTTGGGGATGTGGCACTTAAGTGAAACGCACTGAATCAGATAAGTTTGAGACTAAAATCGATAAATGTATATTTGTGGGATATCCAAAAGAGACAATTGGATATTAATAATACAATCCCCTTGAGAAGAAGGTGAACATCTCAAGATGTGGCATACTCCGAGAGAAAGTGTTTTTTCTAGAAGAGGACAATGAGAGCAGAATAAATCTTGAAAGAGTTCAAGAATCCACAGATATAGTTGATTTAGTAGAAGAACCCGAGTTTGATCCCATACCTGTTGAGGGACATACTCTTGATCAAGAAGTAGAGACTTCTGAGGACATGTCAAGTCTGTTTAAATCTTGTAGGATCATTCGACCTCCTAAAAGGTATGAATCTATGATTACTAATCAGACACTACTAATTGAGGATGATAAACCTACTAAATATGTAGAAACAAAGTCAAGTGTTGACTTAAATATATGGAAGAGGCCATGGAATCTGAGATGAACTTGATGTATGTGAACAAGGTTTAGATCGACTAGCCTAATGGGATAGAACCTAGATTGTAAATGTGTTGTGGACATCACGATTTATTTTATTGTTGATTTTTATTAACTACGTTATTATTATTATTATTATTGGGCTTGTAGTAGTGGGTTGGCCCAAACTCGTTAAGTTTTTACTATTTCTTGGATTTTTCATTGTAGTTGGAACAAAAATGATGATTGAATGAATATTAAGATTGATCGTTGCCATGTTTTCCCCTTCCCATTCGTGTTTCTTCTTCATTCATCTTTTTTTTCCGCCTCCACATCGCCACCCCCACATAACCAACCGTCCATAAACCCAACAATTGAGGTAGCCGCAACCAACCACACCCCACCTTCGCCCAAATCACTCACTACAACTCTGTCTACCCAATATGAGGACCTTCACCAAAGCCACCGCTGCCACACAATCGTCCAGGCAACACAAAAAAAAAACAAATTTTTTTTACCACCACCGCCTCCTGCACAGGACAAATTTTACCTAGAAATAGGTTAAGCCTCAATCTTTATCGGCCCAACTCATCCATCACACCACCTGAACTACAACGCCAAACTGCACCCGCCACGACTCTATGACCGCCAGTATATACCTCCAATAGCCAACCCTCCACGTGAAGGCCACCACCAGTCTCACGTCAGGCCCTTGCAGTCTCCCACAAAAATGACGAGCAAGCCAATACAAGAGGAAGCAATGAGCATAGGAAGAAAAAGGAATCAATGCTTCCATATTTTAGGCCCGATTGTGGCCTCTTTCGTTTTTCTTTTTAATTTCTGAATAGGGTTTACTTATTGGTACATGGGCTCGGTTTTGGGCCTAATTTTGTAATTTCCTTTCAGTTTTGGAAAACAAATAGTGTGAAAAAAAGAGAGAAAAAAAGCTTTGAAAAAAATAGTGGAAAAAAAGAAAATTGTAAAAACGGGAGTATTTTCTAATGTTAATTATAGTAAATTTTTGTTGTTTGACGGTCGCTCTAACAATTCAGTTGCTGCCTTGCCACCTTAGTAGTTGTTTGACTCTTTGAGTCTCGTGAGGTAACAATTTTATTATATTGAACATGTACTTTATTTTAGTGTTTTGACTTGTCAATGTTAAGAATTAAAAAAAATGTTATGGCATGAATATCAAACGTTAGGCGTCCACTTGTTAACAAATGGAAGAAAACTTCTTCAACCTTCATTACCTCTTATTGAACTCATATCGTTACTTGAATATACTGAACTTTTGCTTTTCCAAGTAGACCAATTGCCTGCTGTTTCCATGCTCACATCTATTAATACACTTAGCACGACATTGGTCTCAAATAAACTATTAAGACATCTTGATTTTGCTATACAAGTATTAGTTGTTTCTTGTCTTGGTAAAATATTCATCATCACAGTACCTGATCCCCATTTCTGTGATGAAATAATACAAGATATTTTTCCTCAATTATATCAACATTTGCATTTCTCACGAGCACATTCATCAATTTGTACGCTACAACAGTTAGGATAAATACTATGGCTAATGCGAAGTATTATCTTATCATGTTGGACCTAAATTGTGAACATATGATAATTGACATGTTCCAACATTTTCGTAGCTATAAACAGAAATCATTTAGGAAATGTCTCACATCCATAGAGACTATCATGACCTTTACATTGGAAGAAAGTGACAATATTCCTCTAGATTTTATCACCCTTCTTTTGGATAGTGTTCAAAATAAACACAGGGAGAGTTCTCCTATGAAATTTTGTATGGTGAAAAAACTTTTCGAGAATTGTGTTGAAATGATCAAACATTACTTGCCACGAGCTACAAATTTTTTAGGAATTTGTTTAAATGATTATAGTGTAGTTCTTTTCCCTATTGTCACAGAAGTCGAGAGTTGTGAACATTGTATTGTGTTCCCTATTGTTACTGCAGCTGTAACCGATACACGTAACATTGACATAATTGAGAAGTTACCTAAAGTAATACCATCAAAGTTAGGCATTTCAGATATCCTAGATCTCATGCCTACTAGGTTACATGACTTTCATGTTGAATTTGTTTTACTTTTCCCTCAATTACATGAGATTCCACGCGTTGCTACATTATTTTCTAAGACCATTACTCGATTGCACATTATTCCTATGACATTACGATGTTGTGCACTAATTATCGACATGCTTTGTTAGCTAATCATTCTATTGAAAATGTTCTTAAATCCCATGCCACATTAAGAGGTTAAATCATTTTCAATCATGAGTTTTTTGAACTTACTTTCGAGGCAAAATATATATTAGAGTACGCTATTGCAAATTAGTATATTTTATTGTACGTTTCTCTTATCTGTTTTCCTAAAAACGTGAAAAAAAAGTTTTAGGGTCATTCACATAATGATTTTCGATTTGACTAGACATCTCACTTAGAAAGTTATATTATCAATATAGAAGAATTGTTTACTAATCGGGGCCCATTCGAGCCTTTGATGTTGCACTCATTTTTCTCTACAAGCTAGTTTGCGATGCTAACTTCTTATATTCCTCATTATGCACAATTAAATGAATGTGTTAAAGATGAGTTGCATGAGCGTTTCTTATTCGGAGTCCAGTATCGATACTTGATTAGATGGAGATATCGTTCCCCTTGGCCGGATCACATTCTTAGGAATAAGCTTCAGTTTTCGTTACTATCAGGCATAGAGTTTCGATATCTGGTTCTTACGAAAGACTGCCCCATGTGGTAGAAGTTTATTCACTCGACATGGTTGAGTTTTCTCCCACCTCGAGAGAGTTGATGCAGACATCACGATTTATTTTATTGTTGATTTTTATGAATTACGTTTTTTTATTATTATTGGGCTTGTAGTAGTGGGTTGGCCCAAGTCCATGTTTTCCCCTTCCCCTTCACATTTCTTCTTTTTTTTCCTTTCTTTCACGACTTCTTCTCTCTTTCCTCTACTACTACTTTCTGCAATTCTAATTCTGCTTTTGATTCTACGTCAAAATGGGTTTACTTGAAAATGTCGATATGGATGGAAACTTAACAAAGCAATAGTGATAGCAAAAGAAAAAAACCCTAATTCACTTATTCTTATTCCATGTGTGAATTCTCATTGGAGGCTGGACAATTGGATGAATGTGGATTGCGGACCGTAATTGTTCATATTCCAAGATTAGCAAAGGAGTTTATGGGAATAGAAATTTGTTTTATTTTCTTGTGTGCATATTAAGTAAATTCTCAAAAGCTGGCATGTGATCTGCTTCATATTTCATGGTGAACTTGTGTTAAAAACTTCCCCAGAAGATAATTCTGTTCTTGCCAATTTCGCATTTCAGCCTTCCTCACTAAAACCACTATACTGGTTTAAACGTCGAGACAGTTGAGGTTGGGAAGGAAATTTCTAGTCGAATAATATCACATCAAGAAAAAGAAAGTTTAAATATTACTGAAGCAAAAGTTCACTTAAAAGGGAAACCACTGTGAAGACAGTCAGATTGAGGTTCCATCGTCTTCTAACTAAATCTCATCCAAAAGAAATAATTTGATACTAGAAGAGAAAAACCCTAAATTTTATGCAAAACAAAGGTACAAAAGAGTTTAATACAATTCAAAAAGGTCTTCGTTTGCTTGATAATTATGGACAAAGTCAATACCCGAACCTATATTAATCTTCCTGAGTGGTGAAACTCTATGTTTCTTCGTCCAAGATAATTAACACTACACAGCAAGGATTATACAAGGTGCGTTCTTGACTTCTTTCCTTCCTTTCACATCCTACGGTAAACATATCCTTCTTTCCCGTTTGCTCTTCATTTCAAGTCTAAACTGCAACATAAGACAGTCAAAAAATGATGTCAGAATGAAGAAACCGTTTTTAAGGATGTAATGACTGTCTAGATTTAGGTGAACAAACAAAATGCTTCGTTTGTGGTCGATCAAATATTTACCAGACAGCTGTAACACTAACCAGAAGTATAATTTACATTGAAAATTTTTCATGTCTGTCTACCTTTTTTGTGATTTCAAAGGTTGGTTTATTTAGGAGTGCAGCTGTACATTTGCTTCTAAATAAATATTTCCTGCTTTCAGGAATGGAAAGCTCTAAAGGATTCAGGAAGAATACATTAGTTGTCTAAGCAGAATCACTTTAAAAAGAAGAGCTCACCAGGACGCAGACCTTTCGGTCATGCACCTTCGCACAGCAAAGCACCCTTGATCCTTTCTACGGTGCACTTGATAAGACTGTTAACAGTTGCCACTGAACCAAGAGAAAGTTTTGCTGTTGGAACTGAATCTACCAATATCTGAAAGGCGACGGTCAGTAATGATCCACCAGACCCAACCTCAGGATTAATCCCTCCAGCTGGATTTATAGGTCCATCAGGAAGTATAGCGAAACCAGATGGTAAGAGGGCAACATAGTCTGGATCACCGCCACTTAAGACTACATTCATGGCAACAATATCAACTGGAGCATAAATAACATAGGAGCTTGTTGAATCAGTACAACTCTCTTGTAAAATCAGCATATTGCTTTGGCTGGAGTTTGCACTCTGCAGAATACAATTTCAACAGTTTATGAAGAGCAGTCCAGTCATTTGGGGGAAAGTTTTGGTAACAATGATTGGATTATAAACTGCTCAAAAGATATATCAACAACTTACATTGACACGCAGTAACGAAACAGAATTGCCCGGATCACGGCCATTTGCAATATGTGCCATTTCTTGAACAAGGCCCCCATTAGAGAGAATATCCCACTGTAGTTGTTATATAATATAAAATGTGAGTAATTTCTTATAGGTTAAGTCATTTCTTCAAGAATCCTATTGTAACCACTTGAATAAGCCCTTGTTTGGTACACATTATTTCAAAACTCATTTTCAACCACACATTTTTCAATAACATAATATTTTTCATCACATCAATAATTTTTCCTTACTTTTTAATCACATATTTCCCATCATATAACTATTTAAAATACATTCTTTCCTCAATAATATCAATCAAACACCTCCTAAGCTTCTGAAATTGCAGAGTAGAGAAACAAACTATTGTTTAATTCTTATACAAAGATAGTTTCTGTCATATCCTGTAATGTATAGTGATGACCGTGTGATTATTTGTTTCCTAGTACGAGTTAAGAATCCATTTATTTTTAGTATGCACTTGATCATAGGAGCTGCTGAAGTAATGTGACATCAAAGATTGACTTGGATATTTAAATTCAAGGTCTAGAACAAACGTTCCATACCTCATTTCTCGAATTCTCATCACGAAGAAAATCAAAAACTCTTTTTGGCAGAACTGGGAGCCAAAATGATGTAGCAGCACTTAGCACAATACCAGGAGGCCTGCCTGGATCATCCACACTCTTTCTGGTCATAACCCTAACATCATCAGCTCCACTTCCTGACAGTGTTGTCCATGTGTGTGCGGTTGAAGCACCGACCCCAGAGCAGAAGCTCATTACCATTCTTTCTGCCAGCTTCAACATACTCTTTCTACCTTCTGGAGATGATATCACTGCACCAGAAACTACACAAATTAGCACAGGCTAAAGAAACCAAGTTAACTAACCTTTTACGGTAAAATTTGAAATCTGTTAGTACCCCCAACATCTCCTGCTGAAATGTTATTGGCCATTACACTTGCAAGACGTTCACATTGTCTATCCAAAGTCGCTATCCAGCGTCTTGCCCCAAATGCGAGACCAGAATTGACAAGTGGTTTGTAGATGGTGTGAACAGTTCTATCATCCACCTCAACGTGTTCCACCCATATTACCTGCAGATAGGAGCATGATCACAACTAGTAACATATATAGACCTATAGTTATTTAAATTGACATATTATCTTGAGAATTTGTTATACCTTTGAGTAACCATTTGGTAATTCTTGGATTAAACAACCAGATGGCCTTCGTCTACACCTGGACATAGAGGTAGCTCTTAGGTTGTCCAAAGAAACATCAACCACAGCCCAAGTTCTATCACCATGTTGTTTACAATATCTTGCAAAATAGTTTTCCCGAGTTGGAACCAATGGAGAAGGGACCTGGAACTCAGCAGTCATCTAAAAAGATAACAGCATTAGGATTATAAATTTCTAAGAGTTTCTAATAAAATGTCCTTGCTTCATCAGTGAAGAATAGCAATCTCCAAGATAAATTTTTTATGCATACCACTTGTAAAGCTCCATTATAGTTGCCTGCCACTCCAGTTGATAAAACTTCAACAATCATTGCTCTTGAGACAATGCTGGAAAACACGCTTGTCCATTGATTCTGTAATCACAATGACACCAAAATTGCTGATTAAAATGAAATAAAAATTATATGATGAAGTCCATATATGCATGTAAGAAATCCCACCACATCCATCAGAATTTCAACCAAGCTGATGTGATTCAATATCACAACAGCTGACCCTCGAGATGCCTCAGATTTCAATCCCAAGGGCTTCGGCCCAATCAGACGAGGGAAAGTCCGGACATATTCTTCTTCACTCAAAGTATCAGCAGAATTGTCTGTGCTAGGAATCCATAAAGGGTCTCCAGCTTGGGCCATTTGGATTAATTCCTCCATTGCAGCAACAGCTAACTCAATGATTATGGGCTTGTTGGCTTCAGCTGCTCCGGAGACTGACCTAAGTAGATCAGCTGCACCAAATAACTCACCATCCATGCCTGTCTGCAGCCCAAAATTTCCGGGTCCAAGATCAAGTGAACAAGATGATCCAGGAGGAAGATGTGCATAAGAAAGCAAAGGTTTGCCAACATACTTTGCAGCAATTCCAGAAATCCTATCAATCTGGAATGAGAGCACCCATGTACATAAGTTCAAAATTGCATACAAAAACACCTTCTGGCGAATTTATTTGCTTAATTATTTATTTCACTCATGGATCCAAAATGATTATCAATTTACACAAGCACAATCTCATTAAAGTAAGAATCTTTGAACACTTACTAAAAAGAAGTATTCCTATTACAAATGTCTCAAGTCTGCTCTTATTACCTCTTCTCTTAGGCGAGCATTCTCTATCCTCAAGTGCTGCTCATCAAATGACATCTCACCAATGGAAGCTGGTCCTCCACAATTGGGACAAGTAGCATTGCTGAGAGCTTCTTTATACCTTATATTCTCTGAACGTAGCTTATCGTTTTCATTCCTCAGCTGCGTGTTCTCATGCCGCTCATGTTGAGACTGAAAATATTTAATCTTTCACAGTTAAACTTCCCATACATACACTAATTAGTTAATGTACTGATATACAGATAAACATGGGTGCAAATTTTAAGCCTGGGAATTCTGAAAGATAGACACTTTACCTTCATTTGAGTGCGCTTGTTTTGGAACCAAAATTTAATTTGTAAAGGTTCCAACCCTAATCGACGACCAAGCTCTTTCCTTTGTTTATCATCCGGGTGAGGGCATTCCTTAAAAAACCTGTAAATTAATAAATTTCGTGAAAATAAATGAATTGAATTCATTAAGTATATCTAAACGTATCTCTTAATTAATTATTTTTGCTGGGCACTCCTTACGCTTCCATTTCAGTGATTTGACGCTGGGTGTGGCGATGGTAGCGCTTCTTTTTGGGGCGTTGATTGGGATCTGCATCATCACCAGAAGGGGCTTCCATGATTTCAGTCCCCGATTTGCTCTCGTATTCATCATCCCTAATAAGGTCCATCTCATTTTCCGGTGTTCTATGGCTAACATCCAGCAAGGAATGGTGGCTATCAAACATGTTTGGCTGAAACATCTTGATGTTCTTAAGTTACAAACTCAAAGATTTGCAATCAGCTTTAAGAAGAAGAAAATAAAAGAATTAAGCCAAACAAGTGTACATTGAAGCAATACTAAACTGAGGGAACTATGTATCAAGAAAAAGAAAAAGCAAAGAGAACCCAAATGGAAATTTGGACATGTGATTATGAATTAAAGAATGATATTAAGACTCAGATTTTGTGACCTTTGAGAGTGTGTGTAATGTGTGAAAAAATGCTTTAGCATATTTTTCGAGAATGATTTCACTGGAATTACTTTTATGCCCTGGTTCATGGTCTAATCAGATCTTAAAGGGAATTCCAATAGAAAATGATATGGTTGACCCTTCACACCTAACAGTATATCATAAATACTTGAAAAGAAAATTAATTGTTCTTGGAACTGTTCATCAGAATTCTTAAACTCGTTGTAGTTTAGGCTTGCAAGATTTTTAGTTTTTTTTTTTTTAAATATATTTTTAATTTTTTATCCACTGACCTTTTTTGTATGTTTTGAGACTTGCCTGAAAATTCATGCCATAAGGCCTCCTTGAATTCCCTTGAAGCTACAAATCTTCACAAAGAAACCCTAGAAACTTCTCTCTGTCTCTCTCTCTAAATGGTTTAGTTTTTCGGTTTTTAGAAGGTAGTGCGTTTAACTTAATGGATTCAGTGGCAGTGTCTGAAAAAAAAAAAAGGATGGTTACATCAAACAACAAATAACAAACAACAGACTAGAAATTACTTAATTTTGGTTAGTGACTTTTGAAACAAAGACTTTTTTCATCTGTCCTTACATGCCAATTACAGGACTGAAATGCACAACACGGAGTTGACTCAGTTTGAAGCCTTTGACACTGAGAAAATCTTCAATCTAGCATTTTTATTTAACGCCCACGAGTATTCCGGTGGAGTTTTAGTCGGCTGTTCTTTCTCCTGCAAAAAGACACAACGGATAAAACAAATTTAACCAAACTAATCACAGAAAATGAAACTTACTGTTTTGAAAATAAAGAGTACAAGATGTGGGTGTGTGTATATATATATATATATATGCGTGTGTGTATGTGCGTGCTCGCGCTGCACATGCTTGAGTAACTTACTGTTCTCAGAAAGTTGATAGAAACCCTAGAAAACCTTAACAAGGTTTTATGATCAGAGAAGAGCAAAGCAGGTTAGATCTGGTTTTAAGGTCAAATGGGTCGATGAAAAAGCAGAATTTGGTTAGTACTTTAAAGAGTGGTTTTGAGGTTCTTCTGGAAGGACGCCTTTCTCGTGACTAGAATTTAAGAACAGCTGTGACTTGTGAGGACATGGAAATGAAAGGGAAATAAAAATCGGCAGATATAAAAATGAAAAGAGAGAGAAGAGAGTAGTGATGGGGGAGGTGAAGAAGGAAGAAGAAAAGGGGAACAGGTGGAGAAGATGGAGGAGTTATTGCAGAGCGTATAGAGAGGATGCCATATCATTTATGGGTTTTTATTGCTGATGAAAGAGAAGGCTGTGGGTTGGTATCTGATGTTTAAATTTCCTCTATGTATCCATGCATACATATGTATTTATACAAAGAGTGGTGGCGGCGTGGTCTTTACTACATCCTCAACAGCTCACTCGACACTAGACCCAAATATATGACATACGTATGTTTGACCATTCAAATCATGACACTTCAAACATTGACCTATAAAAGATACATGTACGATTGTCCATTCAAATCACTACACCTCAAAAATGGAGTCTTTTGTGCATCCTCAATAACTCACTTTTCAATGGACCCCACTACACAATACACGTGTACGATTATCGTCATTTGAATCACGACACCTCAAGCATCGACCATATATGACATGCACATATGATTGTCTACTCAATTCACGACCTCCAAAGCAGGATCATTACTATGCCCCTCAAGAGCTCACTTTTCACTAGATCCAAATATAAGACATACACGTACGATTGTCCACTCAAATCACGACATCTCAAACGTTGACCGCATATAATACACACGTACGATTATCCACTCAAATTAGACACCTCGAATATCCAAGTGTCATGATTTAAATGACTTGGGATCCGAGGTGTCGGTCATACTAAGAGTTTATACTTTATATAAGTCTATTATTGTAGGAGCGTGAGAAAGAGAGTATTAACATTATTCTTTCACGGTATCATATTTTCTACAATTACTTGATTTCCTACATAAAATTCAAATGTTATAATTGTTTTGTATCAGAATTAATCAAATATAGAGTACATCGTTATTTCTAATAAACACATAATTTGATTTTTAAATGATTTCTTAGTATATAACTATATGAAGATTTTTTTATGTTTATCTTTTAGACGATTATAATTAGATCAAGAGCATGGTAAAATTATATTTTCAATTAAATTGTTCAACTCATAAAATACAATGGATATGTGCATTAATGAATACCATATATGATCACGATTTTCTCCTTATTTTGGTTTATAACGTTATCCATTTGTTTTAATTGCATGAAATTCCCTAATCAAATTAATATTTCACAATCTTCTTCGCGTACAAGCATTCAAAGCCTACAAAGAAATACGTATATACAATAGGAAATATTACTGATAGGATGTATTCTATTTTTCATTGTTCAAAATCCACTGTTGATTTACCTAATCTTCCTTTTGATTTTGAAATCAATACAGTGATATCATAAGATAAAGATCATACAAGGTTAATTTTGATAACGATGTATCTATTTTGTAAAAATTAATTAAATATAATTTTTTTCGTGTGGTCTTGAACCACTATGTACTCGGTTAGAAAGACTTACTAGTTATAGAGACTTGGGTAAACGTGATATATATATAGTCATGAGTAAATGGGCTCGCACCAGTGCACTCCATTTGCTTGATTGGCCATGCATTTGTCATAGAGACTTGAGTAAACGTGATATATATATATATAGTCATGAGTTTAATTTTATGCTTGGATATGACTTGTGCTACTTTGACATTTTTAAGTGATCAACGTTTAAACATTATTATTATTATTATTATTATTATTATTATTATTATTATTATTATTATACTTTTTGAAAAACGAAGATGATATTAGATTCTTCTGATACCAATTTATTAAAGAAAATACGAAATTATAGACATAATATAAAGTAATTGATCACAACAATACAAGAACAAATTAATTTGCAGAGTAAATGAGATTTAACCAAAATATAGATAAATAATACAAAGATTTTGTATTTATAACTTTGTCTAACTTGATCTAAAATATAATGAAGAGCTAAATATATGTAGGAGACGTCTAAAACCCTAAAAGTAGAGTTGTAAGTGGAAATGAATACTCAAACGCATCAAAATGAGAAAAAGGGGCTTGGACCGAACGAGTCGTCACTCGAGTGCCACAAAGGCGCCTGCGGGTGGCGTAGGGACAGACTTGCGATGGTATTACCCGAGCAATAGGCTTCTAGCGAAAAAATGCCGAAAATTTATCTCTGGTCCATATCTTGATATCTTGAAATGCAACACAAATTTCAACTCCCAATTGAGCTTTCAAATAGAACTTCAACTAGAATTCGTCAATAGACTTCGAATAAGATTCCAAATAAAATTCAGGTCACACATTAATTGTAACAAACTCCATATTGACATGAATTTCAATGCAATGAACAAATTCAAAGATTCTCTACCTAGAGACAAGTTTCAGTGGAAGGTATAAGCATCAACTCTTAAACAAAGATACAAAAGAATATCATAGTCTAGGACTTTGTTTAAGTCCATACCATTAATGACCTTTTCAATTTGCACACAAAATCAACTTTACTCTTCACCTCAAAACCTTGAGGTTGACTCGTGTAGATATTCTGTTCCAATTCTCCACGTAGGAGCTAATCTTAACATCAAGTTGTTCAAGTTCTCAATTGAATTGAACAACCAATGCAAGAATTAGCCTAATAGTGTCGTATTTGATCACAAGAGAGAATATTTCATTGTAATCATTCCACTCCTTTTGAGTAAATCCCTTAACCACTAATGTGGCCGTATACGTTGGAATATCACTAGAATTATGCCCTATTTTAAGTTTGGATTTCCTATGATCCATGGGCTTGTTAACCAATTTCCATATTTTATTCTCAATTAAAGATTGCATTTTTTCTTCCATGGCCTTCTTTCAATTTTTAGATTTTGGACCATTCATAGCTTGTTCAAAAGAAGAAAATTTAGAATGTTCAATGGTTTCACATGAAACTAAGGCAAAATTAATCAAGTTTTGAGATTCATATCTAGGGTTAAGTCTTACTCCCCTCCTTTTTGTATCTCTTGTAAGCTGGTAATCTTGAATACATGTATTATCAATTGGAAGGTTAAGCTCTTCAGTTAAATTTTCACTTTGAGGTTCATTCACCTCAATAGGTTTCTCTATCAAAAATTTCAACTGAAAATATTATCTAAAATTGTGTTACCTAACTAGGGCAAAACTCAATAATTGATTATTAACAAAATTCCAAGCACAACCACATTCAAAATATCAACTAAATCAGCAGCATTGTACCCATGTGAAGGTTTATGGCAAAAAATGGGTCTATTACTAGTAACCGTATAAAATGGTATCGCTGATAATGGTGACAAAGATGCATTACCCATAAGTTATGAATTCAACTTAAATGTATTCTTCAAAGAAGACCCCAAATTACACTCCAACAGTACAAAATCCAACCCCAAATCTACTTGAATTCTTAAAATATGCTGATTGATCAAAGATTATGTATAATACTACAAGACATATAATTGAGATTTTCTATGTCCCTTTAACAAAACATGAGATCCTTTCATAATTTTTAGAACTCTACCTTCAACACTGTACTTGTAATCTTTTGAATTAAGAGTACTCAATGAGATAATTTTTTTTTTTTTTCAAATTTGGAATGTCTCTCACTATATCAAGTGTTCTAACCATCCCATGAAACATTTTTATTCTAACCCGACCAATACCAACTATCCTACAAGGTGTATTATTTTTCATTACCACAATACCTTTCAAATTGTTTAATATGTTGAAAATAAATTTTGATCGGAACACATAAAAAGTGCAAGTTATGTCAAAAAATTAATTCTCATCAGGTTTGAAGTCATAGTCAGAAATAAGTAGAAGTTCTCCACCATTGTGACTATTTTCTTTATCCAGCAACTTATAACAATCATTTTTCAACTGTCCCTTCTTTTTGCAATAATTACTAAATTTGAAGTTAGATTTTAATTTGTGCCTTGCACATTACCATCAACAACGAGGCCATCTCCATGAATTTCAGATCCAACAAGTTACTTCATCTTCTCCTTTTATATAAAGCATCATTGACTTCTTCAATGGCGAAAGTATCATGACTATATAAGATCATGTCTTTAAAAGACATATATGAAACGGGTAACGAACACAACAAAATCAGATTCAAATCTTCTTCATCATACTTATACTCCAAGCTTTCCAAATCAGCGATGGTTATCTTAAAAATAGCTAGGCAATCTTCAAGGAATGTACCTTATGTTATACGATGAGAATATAAACGATGCTTCACATATAATTTTCTAGTTAGACTCTCTGTCATGCTTAATTGCTCCAATTTCAACCATTGTACACCAACTGACTTTTCATTCAAAACGTGATGAAGAATATTATTTGAAAGATGAAGTTGAATCTGAGATAGGGGATTTCGATCCCTATGTTGTTTCTTCTGCTGTGTCCATGTTATGGACATCTAGTCAAAACCCAACGATGCGTTGTCCAAAACCATTTGAATGAGTATTACTTATATCTTTACATGCCACAATGAAAATCTTGTACTGTGATCCAAAAACAGAATATCATACATCATGGTTGTCATCACAAAATATCGAGTTGATCTCTTAACTTGATTAAAACTTCGATCTCTGAAGAATTTCCAAGCCTTTGGCTCTGATTCCAATTTGTTGAGAAAAATGATATGAGATTCCCCTTCTACCAATTTGTTGAAGAAAATATGAGATTATATGCACAATATGAAGTTATTGATATCAAGAGTAAAATAATTTGTAGAGTAAAGAAGATTTCACTAAAATATGGAGAAAGAACACAAAACATTTGTATTTACATCTTTGTCCAACTTAATCTAAAATACAATGAAAAGTTAAATAAATGTAGGGGACCTCCAAAACTCTAAAAGTAAAGTTACATATGAAAATGAATTCTTAAAACTTGAAAAACCGGTTTGGGTAGGACGAGCTACCGCTCGAGTGCCAGGAAGGTGTCAGGCAAGCGATGCTAACTCTGGGACATAATTACAACAGCGTTGCTCGAGCGATAGACTAGCAGAAAATCGTCGAAAGTTTCTCTTTGGTCCATGTCTTGACCTCTTTAAGTTCAATACGAATTCCAACTTTTAATTGAGTTTCCAAATAAAGTTTCAACTAAAATTCCCCAAATAAACTTCAAATATGATTCCAAATAACATTCCAAATAGAATTTAGGTCACACACTAATTCTAACAGTACTTGTCGTGTATTAAAGTTAAATGAATTACTAAATTTTAACGACACAAATATATGGCAAAATTAATTCTCAAATACAATTTTCCCAAACTACTAATACATGGTTGTACACTGTCTTCATCCTATTTATAGTAAATGTATCCCTACTATATAAAAATAGCATTTTGTAGTTAATGTAGATGTAATAATAACCAATGAGATGTTGCTCTTCATTTTCCTAGTTTTCACTCCTCAAGTCCTCCAGTTTTATACCTTTTATATCCATTTCCACATCATTTTTCCCAATCTGCTATAAAAATGGCGTCGTATTAGACTTTGAATAGTTATGTATTTATTCCCTGCATTATTCTTTCTTCTAGTTTATACACCCATATATTTAAAATTTTCAAAGAACCATAAAATTGCAAAATGAATTGGAGAGTAGCGGTGTGTAGTGGTACTACGATCCCTGCTTCAGGAGGTACGTGGTGTTGTTGGCATTAGAAATCAAGGAGGTTCGCAACCCCTATTACTATTTTGAAGAATTTGATTTGATTTTCTTTGTAATGGAAGATAAATTGGAAATTGGTTAAAAAAATAGAAGGGCAAGATATAAAACTAAGCAATTAATGAAAGATTATGAAGTTCTTAAGAGACATTTTGAATTTGTGAAAGGAGAAAATGATGTTCTACAAACTAAAAACCAGAAACTTGTCAAATGTGTCGAGCTTATACATGGCCAAGATGAATAATTGTGTATATTCATTAATTGTAGCTTAAATTTCAAGGCATGCATACACTATTTTATGTTTGAGCAAGTCTTGAATTAAATTTTTTTTTCTCTTTTTCTTCAAGAAAAGTAAATAAATAAACAAAGGCCTAAAGTGGGTCAATATTTATTAAGCATTTAAACCCAAATGAGATGTCAATCAACCAATCTTAAAAGAAAACACTAACTGTGTTTGTGTGTGTGTGTGTGAGAGAGAGAGAGAGAGAGAGAGAGAGAGTGCACATGAAAATCCAAAAATTAACAATTTTTCATAATTTATTTATTTGTTTATTATTGTTATGCAAATGACTTGCAGCTTCAAAATGGGAATCGACCTGCCCAATGGTGTCGATGGGGTCAAGGGGCACCATCCCTCATGGAGGTTAGGGGCAACGCCTCTGAAAGGGAATTATGATTTTTCTCCAACAGATACACCTATTCATTCCAACACTCCAACGGATATGTTGCCCATTTTCAAAATAAAAACGACATCGATTGAATTTTCGGAGCTACGATCTTGATCGGTGGAAGAAATGAAGAAAAACAAAGACTATAGGTTGTTTTAATGTGTAGAGGTAGGAAAAAAAAGTTGAACTCCGCGTACGCAGTGTTTGTGCTGAGTTGACACAAAACAAGATCCACGTAGCACGGACATAATTCGTGTGCGCGTTGCGCGGAGAGCATTTTTTTACTATTTTTCAAATTTGTATTGTTCTACTACAAATCTTGCCTCCAAAGCTAGGTACTCTGAAAATTCAATTTTTGGAGCTACGATCTTGGTTGGTGAAAAAAATGTAGAAGTATAAAGACCATAGACTATTTTAATGCGTAGAGGTCAAGAAAAAAGTTGAACTCCGCATAGCGCTGAGAGATTTCTGCTTCGAAGCAGCAAACCATTTACATAACAACAATAAACAAATAAATAAATTATGAAAAAAAGTTAGTTTTTGGTACTTCATTTGCACTTGAGCTATCTCTCACACACACACACACACACACAACACAATTAGTGTTTTCCATTAAGATTGGTTGATTGACATTTCATTTGGGTTTAAATATTTAATAAATATTGAGTTTTTGACCCACTTTAGGCATTTGTTTATTTATTTACTTTTCTTGGAGAAAAAGAGAAAAGAAAATTAAATCCAAGACTCGCTCAAACATTAAACGGTGTCTGCATGCCTTAAAATTTAAGCTTCAATTAATGAATATATACAACTATTCATCTTGGCCATGTATAAGCTCGACACAATAGACAAGTTTATGGTTTTCAATTTGTAGAACATTATTTTCTGCTTTCACATATTCAAAATGTAAATTCATAATCTTTCTCCAGTTGCTTAGTTTTACATCTTGCCTTTCTGTTTTGGAACCAACTTTCAATTTGTCTTCCATTACAGAGAAGATAATGAAACCAAGTTGACATTCTTAGGGTTTCTAATACTTTTGTTTTTCATGACAAACCTCGAGTATCCCCCATACTCAGTAGAATACGCTTATCTAATGATTTGTATATAATTTACCTTTCTTTAGGCTGCATACGAGCATTAATACTATTGATAAACGCCATTAGATCCCATTTGAAGGTGATTACCAAGATATTAATTCAAAAATAATGGAATTCCTATAAATTTATCATTTTTCTCATAACTATTATGGTGTATATAGTGGAGTTGCTGAGTATCCAATTATTAGAGCAAGAGCTGATCGAATGTTTTTGGTTGATGCTGCCGCTTATTACCCTTATATGAATATCAATAGAGAAGGTAGTGGAGGAGCAACTGGCTACACGGCTGGCCATGGATATGGTGTTCAGTATCCACACCAACACTTTTAGTACTCAATAGGGGTTTATCCACAGCATTATTGTACACCAATATGTTTTGAGCCTGCAGCTCCACTACAATCAGGTTCGTGATTACTTATTCAATACTACTTGCAAATGACTTTTTCCTTTCTTTCTATAAGCTCTTGCATATTTAAAAAAAATACTAATATGACTTTGATATTTATTTCTGAACTTCTGCCATTTCCATTTTGTTCACGAGCTTGTAATTATTCTTATGGACTATGCAATTCTTTAAGTTTGAGATATTGCCTTGGTTTTAGAAGGTAATTACTTTTGTGCTTTTGGTGGTCCTTTATTTAAGATATTTGTCATGACTCCTTGTTGTCTTTTGTGATTGCACAAGCCACAACAATTTTTCCTGTATTTTGGTCTCAATGCAGAAAATCAAATGTTACACATACTTTCATTTTTAGCAGGCATTATGAAGCTACAATTCTTGTGGCTCTTCCTCGTGATTCCTACAAGTAAAGTTGGCTAATTCCATATTGTGTGTTCTTCTTTTTCTTAATTTTCTAATATTCTTTAGTACTTTTTTTTTTATGTCACTCATGTTGGGGAATTGTATTTTAATGAGACTGCTGTTTTTCTTTGATTTCAATATTGTTTGGTATTTACAATAGACTTAATTTTTTATTTTTTCAATGTTCATGTTTTGTTGAAGGAGATATGCATTGAATTATTTAAGCAATTCTCATCACGCAGGTAACTATTCTTTTTCCTCACTATTTTTAGGTAAAATTACTTTATTTGATCGTGTTAATGCAAGAGGTATAATTACTTTATTTCTTTGTAATTATACAAGAAGGAAGTTGTGTATGTTTAGTGGAGATCCGGTTCATTTAATCTGTGAGATGTTTTTGTAATTTTTGTAGTTATGATTCATTATGCTACGTGACATGTATCGTGATATGCTGATCTTTTATGATGAGTTTAGTTTAGTTTCTTTATAATTTCTGCTCTTTCTTTATTTAGGGTTCAATCATCGGATATTTTAGGGTTTCCTTTTTCCTTTTTTTGTAATAGAAGAAAGTTTGCAATTAATCCGTCAGTGTAATTGTTTGGATGTTTATACTTCACCGGATTTTGTAGTTCTTATTTCTGTGATTTGTGATCATTTTCTTAAAAAGTTTTTTGATACTTTTTCAAATCTTTGTTTGGCGTGAGTTTGTTTGGGCAACTTAACATCTCATTAAATAGTTGATCATAGTGAAATTTGAAATATGAGCCCTTTAATGGAAGGGATAAAAAATTGATTTTAACTATTTGAATCACTATTGGATATTTATGGACCTCACGAAATTTTTTAAGTTCCACACTAAAATGTATATTTATGTTTTTAAATAGAACTATTATGAGGCTTTATTCTAGAGCTACGAACTAGATTGTTGTATGTATTACTGTCACATGATTATTTTTTCATAACTTTCTACTCACATTTAAGTAATTTTTTACTTTTTTAGATGACCTTGTCGATTTTGAGAAAGCCTGGAACGGAAAAGTTAGATAACATCTTAGCTAGAGCAAACGATTCAATATGCAAAGTGTTATAGGTAAGCAACATTTAACTTCTCGACGATTGGATATGTTGTTTTAAGGGGTGCGTCCCCTTGTTAGATTATATAAATCTTAACAAAGTTGACTTTTTCAAATATATGTCCAACTTTATTTAGTGATAATGTTACTTTTTTCTTTCTGCATTTATATATTGTTTGTGTAGGCAAATTTGCATTTTTGTCTACTTTAACATTCAATAATTTGAACAAAGAAGCCTTTCGCAACTCACCATATAGAGAAGGCAAATTGAGGTCATTAATTTTAACATTCAATAATTTGTTACTATACTTGTGTGTATAATTTTATTTTTCTTTGAAGATGACATAATCCCCATAACAACACTGATGGCAACTTAATTAAAATTTCGTCGTGCTATATACTACTGAATTAATTCCTCGTCTTCATCTTCCTTTTTCTCTAATCTATTCAGGACTTCTTCGCGTTTTATTTTTATATTGGTATAGGCCAAAACATAGAAGCATTTGACAATGTGTTATATGGGTAGGGGAAAGACGTTGGTGGTCAGTTGGACTATGGTTTGAAGAGCCTTTTGGGTTACTTGAAAAGTCGGAGTATCTTCTTCTATCTATTTTGTACGCAATCTTCAACTTGAACTCAATCGGATGAACCGTGTCAAACGTTGAAAAATATCAAATGTGCCAAACTATACCAGCAAAACAGTTGACGTAACTTCACTCATGTATTATTTTTATTAACCTTTGTGTTGGAGATTGCTGTTGTGAGATTGTAAAAGCTATTAACATGTTGCAAATTTTTTTCAAAACATCATGTAGAAATTGATAAAAATGTGTTATCTTTTCTTTATAATCATTTGTTTATTTCCAACATCTCTTCTTCTCTACAGACATTTTAATTTAATTATATAAATTTTAACCGATGTTCATAAATGTTGCCAGCCTTGATTTCTTAAAAAAATTCAAAAAACCTACAATTCATATGCTAATGAAAATATGATAAATACAAAACTCGTGCAACGCATGTGATAGCGACTAGTACTATTAAATATGAGAGTAACCATTATTAAACGGTGTAATTTTATCAATATGATTCGATTAGGGATGTCAACGAGTCGAGCCGAGACTTTTTGCTCGGGCTTGGCTCGAGTAAAAATATTTTGATCTTTTTTTGGCCCAAGCCGAGCAAAAGCTCGATCAAAAAATTTAGGCTTGACCCGAGCCGAAAGCTTAGCGAGCGGAACCGACTCGATTTTTTTAAATTAGTGATGAATCTAAATTTTTTAAAGAATTTGAAATTTGTGATGTTTATACATATTATAAGACAATAACTAAATATTAACATATAAAAAAATTACAGTTAAAATGAAAAATAAAAAAAAGAAGTGGCAAGAATTTTTTTTAGGCTCATGGGTCGGCCCGTCGAGCCACACGGGTTGGCCTCGCTCGAGCCGACGCCCCAAAATGGGGCTCGGCCCCATCGAGTCACGAGCCGATTCGGCTTGGCTTATTTCGGGCCAAGTCCGAACTGTTCGAGCTGATGAGCCATTTTTCCATTCCTAGGTCCAATTGTAGAATTTATTGTTTTAAAGACTCGAGGCCACTTTCAATACAGCATTTCAGTGATTATTAGTTAGATTAAGAGTCTGTTTGTTTTGGATTAAAATCTGATTTTAATCTATGTCAAAGTTAAACATTCAATATTAACCACATTTTTCTTAGGTTTTACAATTTTTCAACCACATATTTACAATATACTAAAAACCCAATTTAAATCTCCACCAAACACCCTCAAATTTTGTACTGATTCATGCGTCTCACCGTAAGCAAGACTTTGATTATTCAAGTTCTTGTGTGTGTGTTTTCAGTGGAACATTTAATTTATTCGTTTATTTCTTATGAAGCCACTTTTTTCGTTTCATTAAAAAAGAACTTGAAAAGTACAAAAGTATTAGTGCCACCGAATGTGCCAAATATCTCTATGTATTTGATAATAGGATAACAAAAACTTCCAAATTTTAGTGATGAAGAGACTATAAAGGATGACAAGGCCATAAGGCCTAAACTATTGGGAGGTACAATGTACACGTTAGAATTAGAAATCATAATTCTATACAACTAAGAGCAATAAAATCACAATTAGGAAAAAAGAATAACATGAAAAATTTATAGAAGTTTGCCTTAATGTTAAACTATGTGTTCTTCCATCACTACAATATTTATTGTAATTAAAAGAAATTTATAAGAGAAAAATTGCACTCATTATTTTCTCTAATATATCTCCTTTTTATGAAGACTATATAAAGTTTAATGATGACTTCCTATGTATAAGAAATTTAGGCAAAATTGAAATTATAAATGTGAATTTCCTAAACTATCTTTATGAAATTTTGGTCGATCCGCGTACGAACTTGGCATAGCCATATAGGTTGCTAAGTTGTCCTTTTATTTTTATTTTTATTTTTTTTAATCCATAGCAGGTACTTGGTAATATTGCTATGCTAAGTAGTCTACTACTACACGTTCACTATGGTACGAGGAGGCTTTATCCTAGGTTTAGAGTTCACTATATTGAATTACTTATTTTGCGTGGAGTTCGTCCGAAAATAAAATCATGATATTATCTTTCATTGTTAATGTAGCGATCGAGAATTTTAAACAATATAAAATTATTATTCTTGAAAAACGTATCGCTAAGTTTTAACTCCAAATGTTAAAATGAAAGTGTTCGTCTAGCCGTTGTAAAGCAAATTTAAATTTATTTGAAATCGAGTCCAATCCCGAATATTTTAAAGTATCAAATTCCTTATCATTTTTAAATCCAAATTTTAATAGTTTTAAATACATTTTATTATTTATAGCCCAAAACTTTGTTAGTCCAATCCACTTAAACTCAATTAGGAAAAATACTTGAAACCCAAATTCTTGGCCCATTTAACTTTTAGAATTTTGTGACCTAAAAGTTACTGTTCATATAACACTTCCATTCCCTCCTCTCCTCACAATTCACAGCAGCCATTCTGGGTAAGAAAGAAAATCTCCTCCACCTCAATTTGGAAAGTCACGGTTGATGCTAGAACATCAATTTCTAACATCAACAAGAAACTCATCAACAACATCCCAGCCAAAAACCCAATCCACCATCATCAATTTCTAACACCCACACAAGCTGCAATCCATCACCAATTGCACACACCTCAACCCAACCTCAAACCCAACTGCAAACACACACAGGCTGCAACATCACATAAGATGCAGCCACCCCTCCCACGGTCCAGCCGGAACCATCACCAACTGCACACACACATGAAAACACCTCAACGCCGTTCCCACAGCCTAGCCAAACGAACCACCACACCAACTCCACCATCAAAAAACACCCCAATCGCAGCCGCCGCCTACAACCCACAAGAACAGTCACTCCTCCACCCCAATCGACATCTAATTAGCCACAAAACCAAGAAATAGCATAACCTATAACCTTACCTCACTCCCGACCCTTTTCAGCCGGATTGCCACCAAGAAACCCAAAAACCTAACTCTCCAAGCCTCTATTTAGCCTCGGTCCGTACACCAAATTCCCCCCCCCCCATTCGCCTCCACACACACACGGCGCCACCACGCGACGGTGGAGTTGACACCGACCATCGGTCGTTGGTAGAAATCGGAGGAAGGGGCAGAGAGCCCCTTCCCGTCTCGCCCCTCTCCTCTCTGTCGAATATGAGAGAAAGAGGGAGTGAAATATGTTTTTGTTTTTGTTTTGTATATAAATTGATTTTTAGAAAATTATCCCTTAAGCCCCAAGTTTTAAAAGTTATTTATTTCGGTCCCAAATTTTTAGTTGTTAATGAAATAGCCCCCGGAGTCCCTGTTTTCCCACAGTCAGTCCCTAATTTCGAAAAGTTTATATTCAGTCCTTAAACTTTTCAAATTCCAATTTTAATAAATTTCCAATTAAGTTTCTAAACTTTATTTTATCATTTTAAAACTTTAAAATTTCGAAATACTAATTCAAAACTTATTTCCTATTTTGGATAGACGAAACGTACGGATGATTAGGAGATTAAGGTTACTTCCCGCTCCACTTTGTACGTGACTCGAAATAAATTGAGGTAGGCTCGCCCCCATTAATTAGTTTAAATTATAATATTATTCCTTTATTTTAACGACTTTTGCAGTTTTCAGAGACGGTCGAGTTTGATGAGAAGTGGTGGCATGATATAATAGTTGAAATTATTTACTTTTGAAATTTACGTATTATGAATATTATTAACATACTCTGTCATTTCAGTTATTCAAAATTTGAGATTTGAAGTTTAATCAATTATCCTAAGTTAATTAAATGAGTTTTATTGCTAACGAGATTCACAATTATAAATGTGATGTTTAAAATTTAGTATTTTCGCAAATCCTTTTATTAAATCCAAGGCAAATGAGGATAACGCGGCACTTCAGGTTCACGGAACTCGGGGCGTTACAGTTAATCTAATGGAATATATAAACCATTGGCGGACCCAGGGTAGGGCCTAGTGGGGCACGTGCCCCACTAACTTTTGAGAAGATTTTTTTTTTTTTTAAATAAAGTCATGTTTGGAATTGATTGAAATATAAATTTTAATTTAAATCAAAGTTAACAATTAATTTTATTAACATATATCATGTAATTTTTAAATATATATAACTTTTATCAAAATTTACTAAAAAATTGACTTTAATCTCCACCAAACAGGAGCAAAATCACAATAAATTTGAAAGCTAATTTTAAAAATTCTCTGACGATCGTACGCTAATCGATTTTACAAATTGTTTATATCATCTCAAAACTTATTTCGAGAACTATATTATGAACATATCGAATAGTCTAAACAAATATCGAAAATAGTTAAAAATACGTTAACACGTGAGTTTTGAAAAAAGACGTCCAACTCGAATATTTTTTTTTAAAAATTCAATTATTTCATTAATATTTATTATTTTTATGATACAAATTTTTTAATATAATTTTCATCATTTTATTAGGAAATTTTATATGGAATATGACAAAAAAATTTGAATTTTTTACATTCGAAAGAGTCATATTCTATGTAAATGATCGGATGCAAAATTACATGAGTATGAGTTTTTTGGACGTAAATTTTCGATTGTATAATTTCCCCCAACTTTTTTTCGAGTTTAATTGTGCCCCCCTAAGTTTCAAGTCCTGCGTCCGCCCCTGATATAAACAATAAATGACTGATGGAGTGCCCCGGGGCACATCCGAGATGGCAAAGACAGTGCAAGGCTGGGCTTGCAACCCTAGGGTGGGGAGTTCGAATCACGGAAGGAGCAGCCAAGTGTTGTAATACCCAAACCATGTGGTGGAGCAGCTTGGTGTTGTAATAACCGGTTGTAGGAGGGCTCCCTTGGGGCAAGGAGTATAAAGCTTGCATGGACACTGGCTTGATTGGGCATAACCCGCGATTTACCTCCGCCCAGAGTTGAGGCATCGATGATGGGCTGTCCAGGAAATAGTCTAGTGTTAGCTGGGATACCTGGGTATCAAAAAAAAAATAAAAAATAAAAAAATAAATGACTGATGGATATAATGAGTAGACTTTTAAATGTGGGTAAATGTAAGTTATAACATTGTTTAGGAAAGGTATAATACAACAAACTAGTACCAAGAGTTATTACATATATACTAGTTAGTCAAGTGGCTTAAGAGATCTCTCCCCCTCTTTCTCCCGGTGACAACCCTAGATCTGCAGCTGCCACCTTTCTTAGTGATGCTATTCTGCCATCATGGCCGAGCCGCCCGACCATTGAAATAATTCTACACCACCCCATTCGAATAATCATGTCTCATCTCCCGCTGTTCCAATCTCATATGCCACTTCTGTATCTTCTTCTCTAATACGCCATGATCTTTCTTCTATTCCTGTGATGGATGTTGCTGTCTTATTAAGACAGTCACAATGGGAGGAAAGGAAACATGTTGTGGTATTTTCTCCACTTGAATTACAGCGATCTGAAGCACCACTTCAATATGCTCTTATTGCAAAATTCTCTAAATCTCGCCCTCGAATGGATGTTATTTCACACCATATTAGCACCAATTGGGAGTTGTCAGCTGTTCCAATTGTCGGTTTCATTGATAGGCGCCATGGTCTGATTAAGCTTCAAAATGAAAATGATTTCTCAAAAACCTAGACACGTGATTCATACTCTATTGAAGGTTCTCTATTTTGGCTAAATGGTCAAGAGATTTTAACGCAAAAGAAGAGTCCCCAGTCACTCTGGTTTGGATTAGATTATCTCTTCTATCACAAAATTTCTGCATACCATCTTATCTACAAGCTATTGTGAGACCACTTTATAAATATTTGGATACAAACCTTCCGACAATCACTTTTACAAGACCTAGTTATGCCAGAGTATGCGTAAAAATTGATATTTCGGTTGCAAGGGAGGATGTCATCTAGATTTGCTCAGATAATGGTGAAGGGTTTCAGCAAGAGGTGGTATATGAGAAATCACCTAAGTACTGTGTTCATTATCGATTACATAGTCATGAGAATGTTGATTGTAATTGATTGAACAAACGAAATTATAATGTGTTAGGTCCCATCCAAAAAGATTCTATGAAGAGTACCTCTGTTCCACCTGATAATACAAGTGATTTGAAAGTGGATACTCTTACAGAAGGGGAAAAGGAACAGAGTTTGAAAGCTACAAATGATAATGGAAAAGATGTTATAGTTTTAGTAAGTCTTAAACATCCAGTTCATGCATATGTCAATATTGAAAATTCAACTTGCAGTCATATGAGAGAAGGATTTGTTTTGAATGAAGAACGAATGGAAAATAAGTTAATTACAGAGAATACTACAATTATTGAAGAGCTAAATCATGCGGAGGTCAATAAAGCTGGTGAAAATAACGCAGGCAACAGAAGTTTCAATAAGGATTCAAGAAAGAAAGCAACAATTGTAGAAATAGAGACTCCTCTAGATGGGGATTTTCTTCCGGTAAAAAGGAGGTTTTTGGCTTCACCTCATAACATGATTCCCACTCAAGAAATTGATGGCATTCCTATAGGTAACTCTTTTGATGCATTAGTTGATACTTTAAATTTGGAGGCCCCATGGCGGACTGGTGGTGATCAGAATATACGACCTGAGAGGGATGCGGTTTGCCACTCTAATTCAGATGCACCAGATATTAGAGCTAATAATAGACGCAATAGGAAGCTTGGTTCTATCTCTGACCTACTGGTCAGAGATACTCCTCAACAGTTTTTCTGATAAGTGCATTCCTTGTTTGGAATGCAAGGGGGGTTGGTAATGCAACAACCCGCCACCTTAAATTAATTTTTTGAAAGTACAATATAACTTTTCTAACCATTCTTGAGCCTATAATCCCTTTTGATCAAGCTCCTTATTTTGCCAAAAAGCTTGGCCTCTCTCAGGTTTGTTCTAATGAAAGTGAAGGATGAAAGGCTTGGTTGTGTTTACCTAATAATCACATATTTACCATGTTAGGAGCTCAAATCAATTTCTGGCTATCATTTTGGATTGGAAGGGATTCATTGTAGTGTTGGTGGTGGTTTATGCTAAGTGCGATTATGTGATACGGAGATCTCTTTGGTCCTCCCTTATGCCAATTTTATCTGCTAATTTACCTGTCATGTTGGTAGAGGATTTTAATATCGTAAAATCTGATGAAGAGAAATTTGGAGGTGGTCCGGTTAAGCAAGCTGCTAAGCAAGACTTTGTGTGCAATTTACAGATATGAATTCGTTGTATGATGTTCTTTTCATAGGCTCTTGATTTACATGGCATCGTAATAGGCATGGCTTATTATTATGGGAATGGCTTGATAGGCCCTTGTCAATCATAATTAGATGGTTGATTTTCCAAACTCAATGGCTGTATATCTTGAGCGTAACCATTCTGATCATGCACCTCTTCATATTCGCATAGAGAAAGAAAATACCAAGGGCCCTACAAGTTTTCGATTTCAAAAGATATGGCTTCAGCACTCTGCTTTTATTCCTATGGCTACAGAATCCTGGACGAAACCTTGCTCCCTTTTTGGTATAGCTCGGGTTTTTTATAAATTGAAGAGATTAATGGTTGATTTAAAACTCTGGAACGAAGTCATCTTTAGGTATATTTTTCAGAAAATCAATGAAACCCGTGATAAAATTATTATACTAGAGAACAACATACATACTAATCAAACTTTGGATGCTAATCTCACAGCTTTAAAAGGAGATTTAGATAGAATTTTGCTGCAAGAGGAGATTTATAAGCGGCAACAATCACAGATTAAGTAGTTGTCATGTGGGGGATAAGAACACAACTTTATTTCATGCTTTTGCTAGGCAAAAGAGACCGAAAGCTATGTTAAATAGTATTATTACAGAGGCTATGTTCTCACTGACCAAGAAAAAATGCAGGAGGCTGCTATTGATTTTTTAAAAACCGTCTCAAAGTCGAGGGTACTACTACAATAGATTATAGGGAGACGACATCTCTTATAGCAAGATTAGTTACAAATGCTGATAATGACATGCTCTTGAAGGAGGTTTCTGAGGTTGAAGTTCTTGCTGCAGTTAGGGCTATACCTGAAGATTCTGCTACGGGATCTGAGGGTTTCACTTCAACTATTTTCATCCATGCTTGGCCTGTGGTAGCTAAAGATGTAGTATCGATAGTCCAAGAATTTTTTAGGAAACAAGAACTGAATGATTCTTTGGAGGCTTCTATCATTTCTTTGTGCCTAAGTCGGATAATCCCAAGACTTTTCAAGATTATATGCCTATCAGTTTATGTCAAGTCTTTTAAAAATCATATCCAAAGTGATTGCTAACCATTTGATTTTGATTTTGCCTAAATTAATTTCAATGAATCAAGGCGGCTTTGTTATTGGTAGGATGATATCTTTGAATGTTGAACTGGCTCTGGAGTTAGTTCATAATCTAAATAAGTGTTCTCAAGTGTCAATGTGATAATGAAAGTGGACATGGAAAATGCTTTTGATAGGGTTTCTTGGGACTACTTGTTAGAAGTGTTGATGGCGTTTGGATTTGTAGATTCTTGGGTATCTCTTATTAAGAATGCTATTACTTCGCCATGGTCTTCAGTCAAAATTAATGGTGTATTAGCTGGGTTTTTCACTCCATCTCGTGGACTTAGGCAAGGTGACCCATTATCATCGCTGTTATTTCCTGTCAGTGAAGAGCCACTTATTAGGGGTCTAACGAAGCTTCTGGCAGATGGCAGAACAACTCATTATTAGGTTTCTCCTACATGTTCTCCTATATCACATCTTTTCTATGCAGCTCATTACTAATGGCACTCGACGTAGCCTTAATAATTTAATGGGATTTCTTCAACGTTATGAAGCTGTATTTGGGCAGTTAATTAATGTGGCCAAGAGTTCTTTTATAGTCCACAAACAAGTTGCAACTTCTAGAAAGCGTATCATTGTATCTACAACAGGTTTCAAAGAAAATTCCCTTACTTTTACTTATCTTGTATCACCTCTACATTATGGCAAACTCGTTTCTTCAATGGTCACCCCTGTGCTTGATAAAATCAGGAAAAAATTAGCGAGATATAAATGAAAGCTTCAATCCATAGGTGGAAAACTCACTTTAATCAAGTCAGTATTAAGTTCCATTCCTATCTATTTATTTTTTGTGGTCACACATCCCATAAAAGTCGTTAAAGAGGTTCATGCTCTTTTTACCAACTTTTTTTGGGGAGAATCCGAACAGGGTATTAAATGCCATTGAGTTTCTTAGAAAAACATCTATTTTCTACAAAAGGAAGGAGGTTTGGGTATTCGTAGTCTTATTGATGTGATCTAGTCGCTTCGGTGCAAAATGACATGGAGAATAATTACATTACACTCACTTTGGGAAGATTTCATGTGACAAAAGTATCTCAGTCATCACCTAGACTTGGCCAAATTTTCTGCGAGTATTAAAGATTCATCATTTTGGAAACATATTTCACATCTTTTTCCATTCATTTTAGAACATAGCAGATGGCTGATCCATGATGGTAGTGCTCTATTTTGGTATGACAATTGGAGGGGTTTGGGTACTTCGATTTCACTTGGTTGGACAATTAACACCCCAAACATCAGTATAGATGAATTAATTGGTACCCTTGCAGCAATGGTTTATTTTCTACAAGCTCAACTTGGTCTCTTTTCAGAAATACTAGACCTTCATCTCTGCCTTATAAGATCATTTGGAACTCTACCTTGCCATTAAAAATTTCAATTTTTTGTTGGCGCCTTTGGCATAATGTGGTTCTAGTGGATGAAGTGGTTTGGCATTGTGGGGTTTCTATTGTCTCCAAGTGTCAATGTTGTTCACAGGGTCTTGTAGAAACAACAGATCATGTTTTTGCAACCATTTCTATTGCTTTTCAAGCATGGAAATATTTTGGAAAATTATTTGGAGTTAGAATTCCTACTAATATTTCTTGGTGGACTACCGTGTTATTTTGGAATGCTCATTTAGGTAGGTCCACACAAGAACATCTTATAGCTTTCTTTGTCCCACCACTTCTTTCCTAGGAGCTTTGGTTGGCCAAAAATTCTGCAAGATTTCAGGATGAGGCTGTAAACTTTTACAAAATATGTGCTAAAGTAAAACGTTGGCTACACGAATTGAATGGTATGCTAAAACCAAAGAAATTGTCTCTTTCTTCCTATTATTCATAGGTTCTACACATCCCTATGGTGCCAATATGAGTCAAAGCTCCATTTCTTGTAAAATGGTCCCCTCCACAACATGGTTGTTATAAACTAAATATTGATGGTGCTAGTGTTGGAAGTCCAGGCCCGGCTGGATACGGTGGAATGCTTCACGATTGGCAAGGGAAGGTGATTTTTGGGTTCTATCATTCTCTTGGGGTTGGTACTATCACTTTAGTGGAGGTATGAGCTCTTAAGATAGGCTTTCAGATATGCTATGTCTTTGGCATAGACGGGATTGCTATAGAAACAGATTCTAATGTGGTGGTTCATTGGTTTCATCATCATGTTAACATACTTTGGTCTGTTCCACTAATTTGGGAGGATATTTTAGAGCTTTCCCATGTTATATCTATTGATATATGACATATTTATCGAAAAGCAAACAAGGTGGCAGATTCTTTAGCGTGTCTTAGATCTCAAGATCGTTCAGATTTCTTAGAATCAATCTCTAGTTTCCCTGTTTATACAATTGGTTGCATTCGTTTAGATAAATGTAATTTGCCTTCTTTTCGCGTTTCGTAATTTTAACAACGGTTTTCCTCCATGGTTTACCAATAAAACTCCTAAAAAATAAAAAAAATAAAACACTAAACTAGTGCCAAAACAATCCTAGAGCCTTTGCTCTCCCCATTACAATAAGACATCACTTCTAACACATTATTTCCAAAACAGAGAGAAATCACCTTTGTAGTTTTCACATACAATATCAAGAAATCTTGCAAGGTTTTTCGTAATTAGAATTTTAGGTTATTTTCAAAAGTGAAAATTAACATTTTAATTGAATCCACCTAACCCTAAAATAATTTTTTTTGAAAGCTATTTGCACACAACTAGCTAGTAATGATGAATAGTTTTGAGGAGAACAAGAAATTCGTATAAATCTTAAAAAGTTAATTAGAGTTCTTACTTGTCACTTGTACCATTTAAGTGGCAAAATTGTGGTCCAATGACTGTAAACTGTGAAAATTAAAATTCTATAAAACATAAGAACATTAATGTAAATTATGTTATTTAAAACAATGCTCACATGTGCAAAAATCTCTCCACATATATTATATTCCCCTCTGGTTAATTTTCTAGCCTAATAAGTCTTATTTTACAACAAATGATATTTCTCCAACCAGTGCTACATTACAAAAAGAAAAACAAAACTAAACTTTGACTTTGACTTTATTAACTAATCTTTTACAAATTAAAATTGTGAAAGATATAAGACCTTTTGAAGATTAGCATCTAGTAGCATCAAATTAAAGTAATTAAACATAGTATTGTTCAAATTTAGTTAGTCTAGTACTCTCACTACAACAAAATTGTGATTTGACGACAAAATTTTTCGCGACATACAAAAAGTTGTCACAATAAGTGACTTAGCGCGTCGTATTTCTAAATTTTATCGCAAAGATTGTGATAAAAAAAATAAGTACAAAAAATATAGGATGACTTAAAAAGTTGTCATGAAATGTGAGAAATTGTGACAAATAATAAAGAATGTTGTAAAAAATATGAGGGAAGCAAGGCGACAAAATATTTTTGGTGAGAAACTTATGGCGACAAACTTTTATTTCTTACAACAATGCTTGTGATGTAATATGGTCTACTTTTTGAGATAAAAAATATTTGCTGCTAAAAATTCCATAATTGGAAGAAAAAATCGCTATAAGAAAAACAATTTTTTTTGCAACAGACAACAAATGTTACGATAGGTTTTTTACAATTCTCACCCATATATTGTAGGATCCAATATTGTCGTATATTAGAAGGATACAACAACATGCAATGCACGTTGCAAAAGCCCTCAAATGTACGTTGTAAAATTTTTACGACGTACCTCTTTCGTTGCTTTTATTATATTTTGTAACACTCTTTGCTTGTTGTCTTAACTTTTTTTTGCAACATTATTTTTTTTAACGAGTTTTTAGTTATTTATTTATTTTTTTGTCTGACTAAATTTTAATATGTAATACAGCTTTTTAAAAAAATTTAATTACTTTTTATCAAGAGGAAACTTTTTATAATAAAAGGTTCATAAAGTTTCTAGAAAAAAAAAGATGTATTTCCAAAATTTTTTTAAAAAAATCATTAGACTATTAAACTTTCAATCACATAATAACTTACAAAAAAGAACTACTAGGTCGAACCAATCCATAAAGAAAAATAGATGCCTCAACAAAATAATTTGCGTAATAATTTTATATGTTGTAGAAGAAAATATGCGACATATATAAAAAATCACAAAATAATACAACTATACATCGTTGTACAAATGATGAAACGATAAACTCTCTATGTTGCGAAATAAATTTAATTGCAAATACCACTTATTACATAATAAATTGTACTACTAATGTTGAATATACTAAAATATATTATGCGACACATCAAAAACATTGTAAAACATATTTTGTGACAAACATTACTTGTTATTTAAGATATATTACTACAAGCATGTATTCTTGCAAAATAAAATAGGTAGCAAAAATTGCACCCTTAAAAGAATATTTGTAACAAACATTTTTTCGTAAAAACTTTATTGGAATAATCGTTGTGACAAACTGTCTTGAGGCACTTTTATTTTTTCTTGACATATATGAATTGTGAAGACGTTATGGCTACAAATATCGTGTTGTTATTTTATGTTTTTTCATCAAACAAATAGTGTTGCGATTTCGTTAATGGATGAACGGTTGAAAGTTGTCGTAGAATACATTTCGTGACTCAACATGCACAATAAAAATATTTCCCGTGAAAACTTTATTGGAATATTCGTTGCGACAAACTGACTTGTCGCTCTTTTAATTTTTTGCGACACACACACACACACACATATATTGCAACGATATTATGACTACAAATATTTTGTTGCTATTCCTTATTTTCCGTTTCAAACAAATAGTGTCACGATTTTGATAGCGCGATAATTGCCCGAAAGTTATCGCACAACACATTCCGTGACTCATACACCACAACAATACAAACATATTGTTGTCACTAAATTACTTTTGCAACAAAATCTCAATTTTTGCGACAATATTTTCTTGTCGTGAAATCAGTTATTTTTTGTCATGTCTGTGTATTTATAACAAAAAATAATAGTTATGCTACAGGAACGGGGTGTATGTGGCCCTGTTCGTGACATATTTATTCAAAACAATTTAATGTAGCATTGACCAATGGATTAGACCAATCAAACAAGTGAAAAAGTCCTTTATCCTCTAGCCCAATAATGATCATTAAGGTAGGTCCAATCATATTCGATAATTTGTTGCATATTAATTAATTATTTAATTCATAAAGGTCAAGAAATTGATTTGTTCACGCGATGAAACATTGTTTTTAAATTAATTATTAATTATTTAATTATTTCAAATTGGAAAATCACTTTCAAAAACAGTAATTATCAATGACGACATATGAGAAAATGATTTTGATCATTAAAAGAAAGAGTAAGTGGATTGTTTTCAAGAATGTAAAGGGCATGGAAACATGATGCATTAAATATTCCACCATCATTGTTGTTCCAACTGCACAACCATTCTTGTGGTTTTTCAAGTTCATTTATTTGGTGGAAAGTGTGTATCGTGCAGGGATCCTTGTGGTCTATTATTATTGGTGGCTGTCTTATTTTCTTTAATTTTTTCTAACACTTTATCGGTATTGAAAAGTATTTTCTCGGTTTTATATATATATATATATATATATATATATATATACTAGGTTTAAGCAACGTGCAATGCACGTTTGCTTAGTTATATATAATTTTTTTGGTTCATTAAATAATTAATGATGTAATGTTTATGTAATTGATAAATAATTACACATTGTGATATATTAATTTTAACTTGAATAGTGTTAAATTCTAAATTAAAATGTATAAGTTTGTGTTTCGTACTATTATATTATATTAAATTTTGTATTTAATCATGAACTTTTATACATAATAAAATAATAGATAACATTATAATACAAAACTAAATAAATAAATATTTTTTCTTCATTGAGTTCAATGTACCTTACCAAATAAACTATTAGCATTTTTAAATTGATAATATCCACATCCATTTTTTTTTTTAGTTTCATTTTTTCCTAGTGACTAAAATGTAGTAGTACAAAATTTTTTGCATTTTTCATTCATTTATTAATAATGTTCTAAAAGCGTAATGCGTTGCGAGATGTCGATGTTGAGAATCAAGAATCACAAGTTTAGGCGTGTCAATACGAAGGATAAGCGTCATAATACGTTTCGTATTTTTAATATTATTTTAATTATTTTTAAGACATTACATATATTTTTATTTTAAAAAATATTTTTTTTCTATATTATAAAAAAAAAAAAGATTTTTTACTATATCATAAAATCATCTAATATTTAAAAATAATACTTACTAAATATTTAATATAATACTATAATATTGCCAAATAGTATTAGGAGAATTTTAATTTTTTTTATTAATTAAGGAACTAAACATGAGCATTAATCATATAATTTATACGAAAAGTTTGCGGATTTGATAATTCCGATATCTGAAAATGGAGATGAAGGATTTTGATTCACAATCAAGAATGATTCCGACATGAAGTTTGTGGAAATTCAACTGCGGTCGAACCGAATGCAATAAATACATAAAAATAATTTAAATTAAATCTATCTTTACTAATTAGATTCATTATATATCCTACATTTAGTCCCAACACTAAAAATTAAAAATAAATATGTTAAAATAGTTTACTTTGTTAAATTAAAATATTTTAAACTTATAGAAAATAATATCTAACATTAATATATTAATAATCAAGTGCAATTTAAATTAAATTTGAAAATTAAATAAATGAAAGAATGAAAGTGAATATTACAATTTAATTAGTTGTAATTCAAAATCAAATTAGTCAATTAGACATACATTTTAAAATGATTTTGATGAGTATTTTAACATTTTTTTTTGTCACTATCTCACATTGGAAATTTATAAAACTATTGGAGTTAAGAGCATATATAAAATGCACAATCCCACATTGAAAGTTTATGAAACCTTTGGAGAGAAGTGTATCTATAAAATGAGCATGACATCCAATACTTCTACATGGGCTTTAGAATTGTAAATTTTGAAACCCAATTATGGAATTAAATGATTTTTAAATTAAAAAAATTCTGTTAGTTTTTCCGTTAAATCAAGAAATTCCGTTAGTTTTTTCGTTAAACCAACAAATTCCGTTAAATACACACTTTTTATATATAGAAGATATATAGGCTGCTGGCTTAGTATTCGCAACTCCACTTTTTGAACACTGTTTTTGGACTTTTTAGAGATTATTTCGACCGAAGGTAAGTAAATCATTTATAAGATTCATCAGTTTGACAACTTCAATAAAAAGTTATTTAAAATCTTCGTAAGCGAGTTGATTGGAATACTAAATTTTAGAATGCATTTTGTAAGTTATGAATTTAGTGTAAAACAATTTAAAAAGGGTTGAATATATTATATCTATTAATTTAGAAATTGTCAGACTTTTTGTATATGTTTAGACAACTAACATTGCTTCCTGCTAGAATACTTGGACATCCTGAAAAACATCAATTTGTTTGTGAGATACACCAATTAAACGTGAAGACATTTTCCAGACTGTATGCGTACTATAAGGTGTTCATTTTGTTTGCATATATAAAACTAAAATTTGAAAATACTTAAATCAATTTCAAAGTTCCCAGGAAATGTTAAGTCATATTAGAATTCTTTATTTTTAATAAAGCATTCATAAATTAAAGCACAAGAACACCAAATTTATGTGGTAAAATCCCAACGTGGAGAAACTTCCACCTTGTTACCTACATAAATTATTATGGTCCATCGAAATGTCACATCAACTACAAAAGGCCCATTGCGTGCCCATGTGTCTTTGAACGAAAAGTAAAGCAAACGACGCTTTGGCCACTGGTGCCTACCTCAGCAAAGGAATCCGAACTGAAATTGGCAGAAAACATGATTTGAGGCCTTGGCCGAAGACATAATACCTATTTGGCCCCCTTTCTTTCAATTTTTAATGTTTGAAATAGTATTTTTTTGGAAAATGTGTGGTTGATTTTTCGATTTACGTGTAATATTATTTTATGGAAGATTGTATAGTTCAAAATAAGATAAGGAAGAAAAAATGAGAATGAGAAATGGGTCCAAACGGGAGCATAATTAGAATCCTCAAATAGCCTCGGACTTGAACATGAATCTTCGTACGAAATATGCCTTAATTGCAAACAGTAAATTTTAGAACACATGTCACAAAGCTCAAATATCTATAGGCATTGAAAATGAGACTTAATCACAACTTTCAACATAATGGTGGAAATGTTGACTCCCAAAAATGACAAAAAAATCCCTCATAAATAGCATATAAATAGACCTTTCACAATTTATTAAAAGAATACTCGAGGTCAAATATCTCGGATATTGAAGAAATTAAAAAATATCTCTCCGAAAAAACATCTTAACATCAATATTTCTCTCTCATACACAAAATTGGCTTCAAAATACCAAAAATCCCCAAAAGAGAGAAAAATCTTGTCGAAATCAAGTGAAACAATTAAGTTTTTGGCTTTGGAAAAGATTTATCGATTTTAAGGATAATAAGTTTGGGTTGTCTGTGAAAATTCCAAGAACATGAGAAGAAAATATGCGAGGAAAAAATAACGTCAATAAAGGTTTGTAGAAGTGGATCAAACAATGATTAAAACCTGAAGAGAAGCACGAACAAAACTATTTCAGTGAAAAGAAATAGTCTAAGGAGGAGAAACAAAAAAACATCAAGAGTAATGGTCAGGTTGACTCAACATTTAGTATTTTACTGACAAGAAGCCTACCACGAGGTAATTCTTGATGCAACAAGGAAATGAAATTTTACCTCTTTGAGAGGATGGAGGCGAGAGTAGAGTCAATGATGTGAACATATGAAGCAGTAGTAGCTACGGAACTTACGACAAATTAGAACAAACTCAAGAAAGTTAAGAATTAACGTTTGAAAAGCTCGATCCAATAAAGTATTCAAAGAACCAAGACAATCACTAACAATATTTTGACCCCATGATCACAAAACTTATGAACTTTACTTAAATTGTAAAATGCCGCAAGAATTTATTTCTTGATAAGTTCAAAATGTATTCAATGAAGAATGATGAGAAATCAATATACCTCACAATAATATCTCAATAATTGTGTTTCTACAATGACTGGAATGAGTCATGTTTATATGGAACCCATAAAACCTACTTAAAAATGGAATTAAGTCTTAAGAGATATACAATTATACTATACAAGAGTTTTAATTAAAATAGAAGATTACGCGAAATTTGCAAAATTCGCGTCCAGAATTGCACTATGCGGCTGCATAGGCTTCCTACATGCGATCGCATAGACCAATTATTAGCCTTCAGTTTTGGTTTGGTATAAAGGCATGTAGTTTCTTGCCTAGGGGACTCATAGTTACTTTTTCCAGCTTTTCTAGTCCGCTGCTTGAACCAAGTTAATCCATCTTGTTTCTTTTTTCATAACCCAACATGAAATTTGTTATTTTGCTTGTTGTGATCGCTATTTCATCTGTCGTAGCTTGAGCAAGCAATCTCATAGTTTCATTGGCCTTCTTTGCCCGTGAGCTGGTCATTGGTCTTTCCTCCACGGTCAACAGATCCTCTCCTGAATTTGCCCTTGTATCATGGATCACATCATCCCCTCCATCTTCGAAAGGTTTCGACCTCGAATCTGTACCTGCATAAAAAACATAAAGATCAGACACTTGGAAAGTAGCCGAAACATCAGACTCACCTGGAAGGTCCAACTTCTAGGCATTGTTATTTATATTTTCAAACACTTGGAAATGACCATCTCCCCATGGCTGTAACTTCGATTTTCTTTGCTTGGGAAAATATTCTTTCCTTAAGTGTACCCAAACCCAATCTCCTGGTTTAAATGTAACGCACTTTCGTTCCTTATTTGCTTGAGAAACATAATACTTATTTTTTTCCTCAATTTGCAACATTACCTTTTCACGGAATGATTTTACCAAGTTAGCCTTCTTCTTTCCATCTAAGATACCACTTTCATTCACAGGTAAATGAATTAAATCCAAATGTGTTAGTGGATTAAAACCATATACAATTTCAAAAGGTGAGTAAAAAGTAGTAAAATGTGTGACCATATTATATGCAAATTCTATGAATGGTAAACACTCCTCTCGACTCTTAGATTTTTATTAACTATAGTGCATAACAATTGTATCATAGTTCTATTAACTACCTTAATTTGTCCATCCGTTTTTGGATGACAAGTAGTAAAAAACAATAGCTTGGTTCCTAACTTATTCCACATAATCCTCCAAAAGTGACTAAGGAATTCAACATCTGTATCAAATAAAATACTTCTAGGAATCCCATGTAAGCATACTACTTCCTTAAAGAATAAGTCCACAATATTGGTGGGATAATCAATTTTATGATATGGAATAAGATGTACCATCTTACTAAATATATCTACAACTACAAATATAGAATCTCTTCATTTTTTAGTCCTAGGTAAACCCAACACAAAATTCATAGACACATCAACCCAATGTTAACTGGAAATAGGTAATGGCGTATATAAATCTAAGGTAAAACTTTAGATTTAGCCTTTTTTACAAGTAATGCATCTACTACAAACCCGATCAACACATCAACTTTGATTTTAGGCCAATAAAAATGTTCACATAATATCTCTAAGGTCTTCTTAACCCCAAAATGACCTATTAAACCTCCACTATGTACTTCATGTACTAGAAATTTCTCATCAAACATTTAGGAACACATAACTTATTTTTTCGAAATAAATATCCATTATGTCTAAAGAATCTATCCATAGCACCCTTATCAGATGATTCGTATATATTACAAAAATCTGAATCATTAGCATACATGTCCTTAACATATTCAAAACTTAACAATGGCACCTAAAGACTTTAGAAATATGTACCTCCTTGACAAAGCATCTGCTACCACATTCTACATACCTTGTTTGTACTGAATAACATATGGACATATTTAGATGAGCTACATCCATCATGCATGTCTCTTGTTTAACATACCTTGACCCCTTAAATGCTTCAAGGATTCATAGTCAGTGTGAATCACGAACTCCTTTGTCCACAAGTAGTGCTATCATGTCTCCAACACTCGAACAAGTCCATACAACTCCTTATCATATGTAGGATAGTTGAGAGCTACTCCACTTAGATTTTTACTAAAGTAAGCTATTGACCTTCGTTCCTGCATTAAGATGGCTCCAATACCTATCCCTGATGCATCACATTCAATATCAAAAGTATTGTTAAATTTAGGTAATGATAAAAGTAGTGCGATGCACAATCTATCACTAATAGTATTTGTTGACGTCGAAAATTGTATGAACAAAATTCAAGCCAACTTAGAATGTAAATGAGGATTTTTATTGATAATGACTTGTAAATTACAAGAGTAAACTACAAGTGTTTTCCTTTGTTTTTGCCAAAGGAGATATTTGAAATAACAAGTGTTTAGAATCCTCTCTCCCTTTTCTTGAGGATATCTTCATCCTTTATATAGGGATAGATGAACATCTATACATCATTTTCTTGTCTTATCAGCTACAATATTGAGTTGAGAAAGTACATCATTGACACGTTTGGATTGATTTAATGAGCTCGATTTGTCAGGTCATCCTGAGTTTATCTTACATGTGGTCCCAACAATTAATGGATTACTTAGGGAAGAAAGCTAAGGCATATGATTGGTGAAATTAGGAAGTGATGTCATGAGAATATCCAAATGTAATTGATTGATTAGACGTTTAACAGTGTGTAAGGAATCTCTAATCATTATGTCTTCTAAATAACGACGGTCATTAGTACGAGCTGATCTCAAATACCCGACCTTACATTAGTATGAGCTTAATGCATAAAACAAACTGTATTTAATGAGGTCGGTACTTGCCCTGGTGAGGTCGGATGTCAACAGTATTAAAAGCATGTTCTTGTTCATCGCTCCAATGAAATCTTACACTTTTCTTTGTAATTTTCGTGAGTGATGTGGTAAGCGTGTTAAAATCTTTAACAAAACGCCTATAAAAATTAGCTAAACCATGGAAGCTTCTTATTTTAGTTATGCACTTGATGGCTTTGATTTTCTTCTCATCCACTTTAATACCTTTTGCATTAATGACATAACAAAAAATCAACCAATTTTTTCCGCAAAATGTGTACTTTTTTAAAGTTAGCATAAAGTTGTTATTGTCTTAAGACCAAAAGCACACATCTTAAATGCCCTGTATATTCATTTAGATCCTTACTATATACCAATATGTCATCAAAGTAAACTACTACAAATTTACCTATGAATGTACATAAAACATGATTCATTAATCTCATAAAGGTGCTATGTACATTAATAAGTCCAAATGACATGACTAACCACTCATACAACCCATATTTATTTTTAAAAGCCGATTTTCATTCATTTCCTCCCCCCATCCTAATCTGATGATAACCACTTTTAAGATCAATTTTACTAAATATGTATGATCCATGTAATTCATCTAACATATCATTTAACCTAGAAATAGGATGACGATACTGTGTCGTTATATTGTTGATGGCTCCGCAGTCGACACATATCCTCATGGTTCCATCTTTCTTTGATACAAGTAGCACTGGCATGGTACGTGGACTCATATTCTCCCTCACATACCCTTTGCCAATGAATTCTTCTACTTGTCTTTGAAGTTCCTTAGTCTCCTCGGGATTACTTCGATAAGCCAGAATGTTTGGAATGACAACTCCAGGTATGAAATCAATTTGATGTTAAATGCCTTGAATGGGTGGTATCTTACTAAACATGTCATCTGGGAACACGTCTTAGAATTCCTACAACAACAAAGTAGCCAAACTAAGGAAATGTGTATTAAATTCCTCAAGATTGAGGAGTGACTCCTCATAAATCAACATGATCATATATTGGTTCTCAACTACTGCCATTTTTAACTCACTCCCATTTGTAAAGAAATTCACTATCGACTTTTCTCTCCTCTCATAAGACCTTTTATCTTTACTCTCTTGTGGCACTACTCTTTTTTCTCACATTTAGCCACCTCACTATTTTCTCTTACTCTCTTGTTGTGAAATATCAATCTCTCTCCCTTTTTTCTCAATCTTTTTCTTCCTCTCATTTCAAGTTGATTTGATCTTCATACACTTGTTGTGGTGTTAATGACTTAAGAGTAATAGATTCTCCATCCTTAGTAAAGCTGTATCTATTTTTGTACCCATCATGAATTACCTTCCTATCATATTGTCCTGGCCTCCTCAACAAAATATGCCTAGCATGCATAGAAATTACATCACTTCATCATGATATCTCCCAATTGAGAAACTCACCAACACTCACCTTAACCTCTCCACATTCATTCAACTATTGCAATTTATAAGACATATGATGTTTTAGCACAGTTAATCCTAATTTTTCAACAAGTTTAGTGCTAGCCACATTGGTAGAACTACCTCCATCAATAATCATGCTACATATCTTGTTGTTAACATGGCATCTCGTATGAAATATGTTCTTACTTTGTTACTACAAGCCATCTACTTTGATTTGAGCACTAAGAGCTTATCGTGTAACCAACAGCTTCCCCACTGCATACTCTACTTTCTCTCCACTGTTAACATCTTCCAATTCCAGCATGTCATAATATTCACCCTCACTATCACTCACTACTTTTGCATTGTCGCACAAGATCATAACCCTTTTGTTTGGACATTGAAAAGCGACGTGTTTCGATCCCAAGTACCTAAAGTACTTGATATCCCGATTTCGAGGGTGTTGGGATTCCGCCTTGAGTATAGCTTTGCTAGCAACTTCCTTTCTTCTCTTTGATAGCTTAGTGTTACCTTTAGAAATAGCCTCATCACCTCTATTGTTATCCCACTTCGATTTCGAAGAAGAGTTGCAACCCAAAAAATTCAATGAATATCTAGTTGTCCCCTTCCTCTTCAATTTCTTTTTCACTTTCATAACTACATGTAGCATGTCTTCCGACTCTACATAATGTTGTAACTCTACCATATTAGCTATCTTCCTATTCATGCCATTCAAAAATCGGGCCATGGTGGCCTCCCTATCCTCTTCCACACTCCCTCTAATTATATAGCAATCTCCATCCCCTTATGATAATATCCACACTCCGTTAACCTTGGTAGAGGCTTTGCATTTTTTATGAAACTCCCTATAATAATGATTAAGCATGAAATTCTTCCTCTTGATAGCTTTCAATTCTTCCTATATATTAATAGGCCTTTCACAATTTCTCTTCCTAGATGTTACTACTTGATCCCACCAAATTATAGCATAATTGGTAAATTCAAGTACCGCAATCTTTACCTTCTTTTACTCCGAGTGGTTGTGGCAATCAAGTATCAATTCTACTTTTTTTCCCACTCCAAATATGCCTCTTGATCACTAATTCCTTTGAATGAAGGAATTCTCATTTTGATATTGCCATACTTCTATCAACACCATCTACAACAAGATCTCTATCCATCTTGTCATGCCTAACTTCTCTATCCCTCATTTTTCCTAATTCGAAATTCACCAATGCATTCTCATTAATGTCACTATTCACTTCATCTCAATGATGACACCTATTAAAAATTCTAAAAAAAAAAATTAAAATTGGATCAAGCAAATGCATGAAACTGAATGCACACAACATAATTGAAAAAAAAATAGGTGCATGAAATAGAAGTCGTACTAAATACTTTGATTATGCCCTGAACACTTGTTTGAAATAATTGAACCTCAATAAGAGATAATTAGACTAGTTGAGTCTCAGGGGTTGTAGTGGTCAAACTATAAAAGAATCATTATTTGTTGAAATGTTAAGTTGTTACTATTGAAGTCTATCCAAATTAAGATGGAGGATTAGGATCCTCTAAAATTTGGCCAAAGACCACATTTTGAAAAAATGAGTGAAAATTATAAGTTCGGGGTTGTGTATCTAAGTGAAGAAATGAGACATTTGACAATTGAGAGTTAGGCATTGAACTAAGCATGAATTTACAATGTTCTAAACGAATATTCATATACACACATAGACGATTTGTGGATTCAGCTAGCGTACGATCGTCGAATTGTTTTTAAATTATCATATTATCGAAATTCTTGAAATACTAGTTTAGAACGGCCTACTTTGATGCACCGTGACTTTTGCTACGATTGGTCATTTTGCACACCATTAACGAGCAAAAAACTAGGCCGTGAGGACTTCGAAATGGTATTAAGAATGCAATATTTAGACTTCATTTGGTATCCTGTAATTAGTGTGTCAAAGTAGGCCGTAAAGGACAATTATAGATTTTTTCACATAATATATAAATTTGAGAAAATTTGTATCTTGTTGTAAAGGGCTCAAAACAACTATAGATTTATTGAAGAGAAAAAAAACCAAAATATTTTGTGGGGTCACTTGTCCCCGCATGACCACATGTGGGTCCACCCATGTTCCTAATATGATATCAAAGTCATGGACACCTAACATTGTAAGATCCATTAATAGTTCATTCACATACACTACTATTGAAAAATCCCTTAGAACACAATTTGAGTTCATTATGGCTCTGGAGAAGGTGGGCACACTAAACAATTCATTTAAATGCATAAGTAGTTTCTCTAATTTTTTGACAAATGATGGACTAATAAATGAATGGGTGACCCCATAATCAATAAAGACAGTAGCAGATGTATTATATATGAGTAATGCTATTTAGTCCCACTGAGGATACAACCCCAGTCTAAGTGACGTTAATGTGACATTAAATGATATGTGAAATTAATTAAGGCATTTAATTTCACATTTCTTTTAACCTATTATTTAGAGTCACCTAAATTGAGGTTGTAACCTCAGTGGGGCTACATAGCATTACTCTATATAGATACATGGTTCCTATATAAATTGACTATACAAATATGCAATTAAATCATGTTTCACAAAAGACCTTCTCCTTCCTAGTCATGGAATAAATTTGTGCCCGAGTGATCTTTTTAAGCTCATTGTTGTTCACCCAGAGTTTTCCATGTACCTTGAATACATTTACCAAGATGCTTCTTGCACATTTTGAACAAGTATTTATTTGTTGCTTGTTTTGGTGATGACCCTTATTGTTCTTTTGGTTAATACTCCTTTCTTTACCATTATTCTTCCAAAATTATCTCCTCAAATTTCCACCACTGAATTTATAACTACTTTGTTGGGCCTTATTCTCCTCCTTATCTGAGCACTGAATTTTTGACTACTTTGTTGGGCCTTATTTTCCTCATCTAAGAGTTGATATATTTCCATTAAAATTGACTGGCTAACAATTTTCCTTTAAGATGATAATTCGAATGGTATTGTTAGAAACTAGACTATTTCCTAGAATGGTAAAGTAGTAAAGTAAATAAATTTAGCCCTAATTCTTATCCTAACATAATTAGGTATTTGTATATATGTACATGTTTCCTATGAATAATAGAAGGAAAAAAAAACACATTGAGTTCGTTTCCCTGGTATCAGAGCGCCTATAGCAAGGTTAGGCTTCCTTCTCTAGTCAGCCCAGAATGCTCGCGCTCGCAAGGTTAAGGTTTCTGTCGCACGCGAGCCTAAGGTTTTGCTCCAGCCTAGATCACAAGTCCTTCTCACAAATCGTGAGTTTTGCTCAACGTCGTGAGCCCTTATCACCCAGCTAGGGTTTCTGTTGCACGACGCCATCCAATCATGCATCCTTCTCAAGCACTACCATCTAGTCACGAGTCTTTCTCGCGTACTGCTGCCTAGCCCAGCTTCATTTTTTGGCATCACCGTCACCGGTGGAGTCGTCGTTCAGTCCTCCTATGCCGCCGTCCAGCTTTCGTTTGCTTAGCGTGAGCTTATTTTCAACCAGTGTAGTTGGAGCTTTGGGTCTTGTTTGGAGGTTTGGTTACGCAAAGTTCTGGGCTTTTGGTTGAAGTTGTGTGCTTCTTTCCAGTTTCATATTTACTCAGGTTCAGGTTCAAGTTTTATTTGGACGTTGTGATTTTTGCTTTGTTGTTTGCTTGATATTTGATAAATGGAGGATAAAACTTATGTTGTTGTGTCTGTTGTGATTCCTATGATATCAAAAATTACAGAATATAAACTTAATAGATCTAATTATTTATATTGGAGTAAAACTGTTAGATTGTATTTGCGGAGGATTGCTATGGATAATCACTTAACTGATGAACCACCTACTAATGGTTCGAAAACCTTATGGCTAAGAGAGGACTCTTGTCTATTTTTGCAAATACGTAATTCTATTGATAGCAAGGTGGTTTTTTTGATAAATCACTGTGAATTTGTAAAAGAATTGATGGATTATTTAGAGTTTGTGTACTTTGGCAAGGGGAATATCAATTGGCGGTTATGAGCTTCTTAGCTGGTCTTCCTTCAGAGTTTGAGATAGCTACATCTCAGATTCTTTGATATCCTTCTTAGAAAAAGTTTTTAGTAGGGTACTCTGCACAGAATATTCAGTCTCTACTCAACTTACTAGTGCTCTTGTTAGTCGCACTTCTGAATATGGGAGATAGCCATTTAGAAGTGGCAATAAAGGGAAAAACTCAAGTAACTATGATCAAAACCTCAATATTCGAGGACAGGATCCGGGAGGGGTCGTATGTTACTACTGTCATAAGCTAGGACATGTGAAGAGAGATTGTAGAAAGTTGCAGCTCAAGAATCAGTCGAACTAGTCAGCACATATTGCCTCTACTAATGATGCTTTTGAGCCTATTCTGATATCTGTAGATGAGTATGTCAAGTTCTCACAATATTAGGAATCTCTAAAGTCTTCATCTACTCCTATCACTGTCATCACTGATTCAGGTAAAATGAACACATGTCTTGTTTCCTCATCTTCCAAATGGGTCATTGATTATGGTGCCACATACCATATGACAAGTAACTCTAGTCTATTCTCTTCTCTTCAATCACATACTTCTAGTTCTAGAGTCACTTTAGCAAATGGATCTACATCCTACGTTCTGGGGTCTGGTACAATTATTTCAACACCCTCAATTCCTTTACAATATGTTTTAAGTTTACCTAACTTGTCATTTAATTTAGTCTCCGTCAACAAGCTCATTCGTTCTCTTAATTGTTGTGTCTCATTCTACCCTAATTTTTATCTGTTTCAGGATCTTATAACGAAGAAGATTATTTGTAAAGGACATGAGTCTGGAGACCTCTATATTCTTGATACACAAACACCAAAGTCTGTTGCATGTTCTGGAGTTGTGACCTCTTATGAAGCACATTATCGGATCGATCATCCTTCATTACCTATGTTAAAGAAACTTTATCCTCAGTTCTCTAATTTATCTTCCTTAGATTGTGAGTCTTGTCAGTTTACCAAACATCATCGTCTAAGCTCTAGTCACAGAGTCAATAAAAGGGCTAGTGCTCTTTTTGAGTTAGTTCATTATGATGTTTGGGGTCCATGTCCTATTGTGTCTAAATTTGGGTTTACATATTTTGTTACTTTTATTGAGGATTATTCTTAAATGACACGGTTATTTTTAATGAAAAATCGTTCAAAACTGTTCTCTCATTTACAACCTTTTGTGTTGAAATCAAAACTCAAAACTTTAAAGAAGTCGAGTTTGATGAATTTTAGATACTAGCAACGCAAGAAGAACTAAATCAATTTGAAAGAAATCATGTTTGGTATTTAGTTGCTAGACCAAATAATCAAATTGTAATTGGTACAAAATGGGTCTTTAGGAATCAACGGCATGAAAATGGAATAATTGTGCATAACAAGGCTAGATTGGTGGCCTAAGGTTAGAATCAAGAAGAAGGCATCGATTATGAGGAAGCATTTGTACCAGTCGTTAGATTAGAATCCATTTGCATGCTTCTTGCTTTTGCTTGTCATCAAACTTTTATGCTTTATCAAATGGATGTCAAAAGTGCATTTCTAAATGGTTTCATTCAAGAAAAAGTTTTTGTTGAAAAACCACCTGATTTTAAAGATCATAAAATCCGGACTATGTTTTTAAACTTTGTAAAGCTCTCTATGGTCTAAAACAAACTCCTAGAGCTTGGTACAAATGTTTGAGCAAATTTCTTATTTCAAATGATTTTTCGATTGGAAAAGCGGACAAAACTCTTTTTGTTAAAACTTGTAAAAATGACTTGATCATTGTTCAAATTTATGTTGATGATATTATATTTGGTGCCACTAATATTCGTTTATGTGAAGAATTTTCGAAAAAACATGAGCATGGGATTTGAAATGAACATGATGGGAGAACTTAAGTTCTTTCTCGGACTCCAAATTAAATAAATATGTGATGACATCTCTATAAATCAAAGTAAGTACATATTAGACATCTTGAAGAAATTTGAAATGAATGATTTAAAACTAATGGATACTCCGATGAGCACATTTATAAAGCTTGACAAAGATGATCAAGAAATTCCCGTTGACATCACTAAATATCAAGGTATGATCGGATCCCTTCTTTATTAAACCGCAAGTAGACCCGATAATATGTTTAGTGTTTGCTTATGTACTCATTTTCAATCAAATCCTAAGGAATCCCATCTTAAAGCTATAAAAAGAATAATTAGATATCTTACTGTGACTCAAACTTTAGGACTTTGGTATCCTAAGAATACTCACATTGACCCACTTAGCTATTCGGATGTCAATTGGGCCGGATGTCGAATTGATCGAAAAAGTACTAGCTGGGCTTGTCACTTTCTAAGCTTTGCTCTAGTATCTCATCTAGCAAGAAATAGAATTATGTGGCTTTATCTACGACCGAGGCTGAATATATCTCAGCCGCAAGTTGTTGTGGATGAAACAAACTCTCAGTGATTTTCATTTATGTTACGATCATATTCATATTATGTGTGATAACACCAGTGCAATAAATTTGTCTAAAATTCCTGTTTTGCACTCTCGAACTAAGTATATTGAAATTAGACATCATTTTCTTAGAGATCACTTTCAAAAGGGTGACATCACTTTAGAATTTGTCGATACCGAAAACCAATTGGCCGACATCTTCACCAAACCTCTTGCACTCGACCAGTTTACCTTCATTCGAAGAGGTTTAGGCATAATTGATGAAAAAAAGTGTATAATTCATATTCACTTTTCAGGTGATCCAGACGAGGAACCAGACGTCCGGATCATCGTCCAGTTTGGCAGAAAACATTCCAAACCGGACGTCCGGATGGCTAAATCGAACGTCCGGTTCAGCGACTGAGGTGATTTTAAAATCGCGAACCAGTCTCATTTTGTTATGATTTCTTTCACCTCTTTCACCATTCTTCTCCCTAAATCTCTTATCATTACCACTCTTTATCATTTTAAAACATCATAAACACCTCTATTTTACAAAACCCATCACTTTTGAACTTCAATTTCTCACAAAATTCAAACTTTCATGTCAAAACCATTATTTTCGTCCTAAAATTCAAACCCTAAATCTCACAACACTCTCCTTCAATCATCACCCATGGCAAGGACAAAAAGCAAGGAGAAACACCTCAAGAGCACCGCATGATGCTCTCCTCTACCCTCTTCTAACGATGACACGGATTTTGAACTCGAGGTGCTGGTTAATCCTTTTGCAAAATCACCAATTTTAATTGGTAAGAGCGTTGATTTTGCTTATTTTACCATTGAAGCACATGTATTTTACATTGAAGAATTTTTTGAAAACATAGGTTGGATTCCAATTGTAGAAGAAAATGTATACCTACGTCTCATGCAAGAATTCTATCATACCATGCCAATTTCACACGCAAATGAAATCTCTTGTTTTCTCAAAAATAAACGCGTTTCTATAAATCGAGAACTCATTCACGACCTCTTAGAGCTTGAAGATTGTAGCACTCAAATATTTTTGCATAAGACACATCCCAAGCTCGACGGTTATGCCCCTATCGAGGCTCATCGTCGGGTAACCGGGAAAAACTTTGAAAATATTACCAAAGTCAGTGCACATCAATTAACTTTCCTTGCAAAGTTTTACATAACATCATTACAAATGCAATTGTTCCCTGAAAAGGCCATCGAGATGAAATGAGCTCGTTTGATCTCTTCATTCTCAATTGCCTTCTTGTCGGGAGAAAGCTTGATTTTCCAACCATAGCAATTGACCTCATCAAATTAGTACATTCCACACAGGCTATCAAGGCTTTACCATATGGAATGCTTCTTACAAAAAATCTCAAACAATTTCACATTGCATTAGATGATGAGGCATACATATCACCAAAATCCACCGACACCATCAACATTTAAACACTTAAACGAATGAAAATAGTAAGTGAGCATGGTAAATAGCGGCACGTACAAAAGGGTTTGGCCCCACATCGAGCCCATCAACTCTACCATTTGAAGGAGATGACGAGGGTGATAGTTCAGTGTTGCCAGGTTTCCTCAGTATCAACATGTGGACGATTTCATCTAGGTGAGCATTTTAAGAGCATTGGTATTTGTTATCATTGTAGTCAGATAGGGCATATGAAGAGAGGTGTCCAAGTTTCTTTTATAAGGGTGGTTTATCATAAGGAACATATTCACAACCAAGTGGTCGTATTTCTAGACAGAATCAGAACCAGGACATGTTGGCAAGTAAAGTAGGTGTTACTACTTTTTTAAGTCTGATGTCGATCACAGTAGTAGTACTAGACAAAAGGGCTAGGCAGGTTGTCCCATGACTCATGGTAGAGTTTTTGCTGTCACTCAACATGATGCTGAGGGGCCACTAGATATAATCAAGGTACATTATCTATATTTGTTAAAAAGACTTGTTCTTTAATTGATAGAGGTGCAACACATTCATTTATATCATATACATTTGCTGTGTATGTAGACTATATGTTGGAACTATTAGATAGTGATTTGGTAGTAATGACTCTTGTAGGAGATTCACATTTAGCTGCCAATGTGTACAAAGGTTGTATGATTAGAGTGAATGATCAGGAGTTGAAGGCTAATTTGATTCCACTGGATATTCATAATTTTGATGTTATACTGGTAATGGATTTCTTAGTTGCAAATCATGCTTCAGTTGATTGTTTTCCTAAAGAGGTGGGTTCAGAAGGTCGGGAGAGCATGATATTATTCTTAGTGGTGAAAGCATAATATTACCTTCATGTATCATATTCGTGCTTTACGTGGGGAGATTGCTTAGAAAAGGTTGTCGTGCATATTTGGCCCAAGTGATTGACACCTAAATTACTAAGTTGAAACTTGAAGATATTCATGTGGTAAGAGATTCTCCTTGTGTTTTTCCTGAAGATCTTCCAAGTTTACCTCCAGATAAAGGAGTTGAGTTTACCATTGACTTGATACCAGGGACTACACCAATCTTGCAAACACCTTACATAATAGCTTCGGTAGAGTTGAAGGAATTAAAAGTTCAATTGCAAGATTTAGTTGATAAGTGTTTCATTAGACCTAGTATATCTCATTGGGAAGAGTAACTATTATTTGTGAAGAAGAATGATGGCACAATGAGATTGTGTATTGACTACAGACAATTAAATAAAGTCATTATTCACAATAATTATCATTTGCCTCTTATTAATGACTAACTTTGAGGTGCCACAGTATTTTCTGAGGTTGATTTGCGCTCAGGGTACCATAAACTCAAAATTAGGGATATTGTTGGTGTTGCCATTTGGGTTGATTAATACCCCAGCATCATTTATGTATATGATGAATAGGGTGTTGACCTATGGTCAAACCATATGTTTTGATTATAATAAATAATCTTTGTTTATCTCTAATTTAATCTTTAACTTGATTACATGTTGGCAAATTGAGTTAGTACTATTGAACGAAAAGTTGTTAATCAAGGAAATTGATTGAGTACTCATGAAGGCAATATTTACGTCACTTCAAATCAAGCAATCAAGCACTCATGCCAAAATTTTTGAAGACTTTGCAACTAGATTACTATTGACTCGGTTGCAAAGGTAAAAGTACTTTAATTTTTAGCAATGACACTTCAAGCTCAAGTAATGGTGTTCTCGTACTCGACACAATTTACGAAATGAAAATGCTTGTACAAAACTATTTTCCAAATGGAAGCTTTTCCAACACTATTCCATGAAAAATAACAAAACAAACTTATATTGAAAAATCATGTAAAAACATCAGTGATTGCAAAACAAAACAAAAAGGTAAATGACCCAGAATAATTCTGGTCATCCGAACGTCTGGTTCGTCAGCAATGGTAACATGTTTTACCGTTCTGACAATAGTTGTTCTAACGGTAAGTTGGGTCATCCGATTTTGATTTGAACGTCCGGATGGCTGTTCGGTTGGATAGAAACTTTGGCATTTTTCAACTGTTATAAATATGAACTCACCTACCATTTGAAAAACAACTTTTGAGCATTCAATTTGATACTTCTTGAGCTAATATTGATCTCCTATATCATTTATTATCAAATCATTTAGCTCTTGTGAATGTTTAATCAAAGCTAATTCTTGAAAATCATTACACTCATCAAAGATTTACACACGAGACATTTGAGCTATATTCATTGTTATCCATTAAAGTGTTTATCTCTTCTTTAAACTTAACCTTGTATTCATCATTCATTAAGAAGAGAAGATCTTACTTATACATTCAATATAAATTGTGGGTCGTGTTGAGATCCCAGAAAGCTCAACGTTGTAAAAGGATCGGTGCTCCTTGGTTGTAAATCACCAGAAACGTTCTAAAGAATTATAAAAAGACCTTGCTCGTGCCAGAGAGCTTGGTAACGGGGGACGTAGATCATTGCATGGGATCGAACCTCCATACTATATCGTTTGCACTCTCTATCCCTTTTACTTAACGTTTTTACTTTGCACAAATTTACATTGTTCTATCTGCATGTTTATTTGTGTTTAGATTATTCTCTATCATTTCCTTCTTCATTACATTAGTATTTTAATAACCAATTCATTCCCCTCTTGGTTAGCCAATCTTGGGCTTTCATAGGGCGTTTCACCCATAGTTAGACAAATTCTTGATTATTTTATTGATGATATATTGGTTTATTCTTGCAGTTGTGAAGAGCATGTTGCGCACTTGATGATTATTTTGCAAACTTTGCTAGATAAGTAGTTGTACGCTAAGTTTAGGAAATATGAATTTTGGCTTGACAGAGTTGTGTTTTGGGCTCATGTCATCTCAGCTGAAAACATTTGTATAGATCCTTAGAAAATTGAGGCAGTTCTAAAATGGGAACGCCCTACTAATGTGATTGAAGTATTTAGTTTCCTTGGACTTGCTGGTTATTGTCGTCGATTTGTAGAAGATTTTTCTAAAATTGAACTTCTTCTCACTAGTTGGCTCAAAATAATTCTAAATTTATATAGAATGAGGAATGTGAAAAGAGTTTTCAAGAGTTGAAGAAAAGATTAGATTCTTCTCCTATACACTTGCTCTTTCATCTCCATGTGAAGAGTTTGTAATTTATAGTGATGTTTCACGCCAAGGACTGTGTTGTGTTCTAATGCAAAATGGAAAGATTATAGCTTATCCTTCAAGACAATCGAAGAAGCATGTTAAACTACCCAACACGTGATTTGAAGTTGGCTGCAGTCTTGGTACTGAAGATTTGGGGCATTACCTTAATGGTGAAAGATGTCAAATATTTACTAATCTTAAAATTTTAAAGTATATTTCTTATTAGAATGAATTAAATTTGAGACAAAGAAGATGGATGGAGTTGATAAATGATTATGATTGCAAAATTGACTACCATCTAGGGTAAGCTAATGTAGTTTCATATGTTTTCAATAGAAAGACTAGTTCTTACTCTTCATCCAATACAATATGTTCTTCTTTGATTTGTGAGTTTAGAAGTTTGTGTGCTCAATTGTTAGCTACTACTTCAGGGATGGTATTAGCTTATTTTCAAGTAAGGCCTACTTTGATAGATAAGGTTAGAGAAGCTCAATCTCAAGACTTGACATTGAGAATATTGAAAGTAGAATTGAGTGTTGGGATAAAACAGATTATGTGATTAGAGATGATGGTGCATTGACTATGAGAAATAGATTATGTGTTCCAGATATTCCATAATTGAAAAAGGAGATTTTAGAAGAGACACATAGTTCTGCTTATGCTATGCATCTATGTATTATAAAAATGTATCACATATTGAGAGATCATTACTGGTGGCTGGGTATGAAAAGAAGAATAACCTATTTTGTGTCCAGATGTCTTATCTGTCAACAGGTAAAGCCAGTTCGTCAGAAAGTAGCAAGACTTTTACGGCCATTGCCTATTCTAGAACGGAAATGGGAGCACATTACTATGGACTTTTTATTTGGTATCACTCGTATTCAGAGCGATCACGATGGTGTTTGGGAAGACTGCCAGTTTTTTGCCGATTAAAGCTACTTATACTTTGAATAAGTTGGCAAAGTTGTATGCAGATGAAATAGTCAGCTTATATGGTATTCCGTTATCTATTGTATTAGATAAATATCTTCGATTTACATCTAAATTTTGTCATAGTTTGTAGGAAGCCATGGGTACCAAGCTACATTTCGATACAACTCTTCATCCTCAGATAGATGGTCAATCAGAAAGGACCATATAGACTTTTGAGGATATGTTAAGGACTTTTTTTAGAGTTCAGAGGTAGTTGGGATAATCATTTATCTTTGATGGAGTTTGCTTACAAAAACGATTATCAACCCAGTATAGAAATGGCTCATTTTGAAACTTTATATGGTAGAAAGTGCAGAACACCAATTTGTTGGGATAAAGCTGGTGAGAGAAAATTAGTAGCCCTGAATTGGTTCAAATGGCTTCAGAAAATGTAAAATTGATCAAAGAAAAGTTGAAAGTAGCACAAGACAAACACAAAAGTTATACAAATAGGCACATGAAAGATGTTGAATTTGCAGTTGGAGATAGAGTATTTTTGAAATTGTCACATTGGAAAGTGGTGTTGAGATTTGGCAAACGAAAAAAGTTGAGTCCATGATATATTAAACTTCATCAGACTACTGAGGAGATTGGTCTAGTTGTATATCGATTAGATTTGCCAACTGAATTATCCAGGATCCATGATGTTTTCCATGTTTCTATGCTTCGCAAGTACATTACAGATGTTTCTCATGTTCTAGAATCTTAACCAATTTAGTTGAAGAAGAATTTGACCTATATAGAAGAGCTAATAAGAATTCTAGACAGAAAGGTGCAAATTCAGGAAAATCAAACAATTTCACTTGTCAAGGTTCTTTGGAAGAATGAGGTGGTTGGCTACATGGGATAATGGGGATCTGATACGTGTTCAATATCCTCATCCGCTCATTGATTTGCCACTTATCAATCGTATTTCGTGGACAAAATTCTTTTAATGGGGGTAAGATTGTTACACCATTATACTAGTCAAACGCCAAGATTTTATTTCAAAGTCAAATGTTCAACTAGTCAAAGTCATGGTCAAATATGGATCTATATGGAATAAATTATTTTTTTGGGTTTATTTTACAATTGACAATACTTGAGGGTTTATACTGGATTAAATTTAAAGTTGGGATGTAATTATCTATCCTTGGAAGTTAGATGACAAAATTTTATATCAAATGGAAGATGAGGGACTTCCTTTGCAAACTGTGACTTAGTGCTCCACTAACTAGCACTAATTGAAACAATTTTACTCATTTCTATACACACAGAAGTAGAGAAACGGTAAAGCGGGAAACAGTGGAAGAAAGAGGAGAAAATAAAGAAAAAAATAAAGGGGAAAGGGAGAGAAAAGGAAAAAGAAGAGAGAAAAGTTAGATGCCAACTACTAGAAGCTTGAGTTCAAGTTCTTCATTTTTTTCAAGAGGTAAAGAAGTATTTCGCGTGGGAAGTCGCTAACAATTAAAAGATGGTTTAGATAATTGTGTAAGGAACAAACCTTTCGAGACGAAGTTCCAACAAGAGGTGATTTATTTATGAAGATTACAATTTACAAGAATCGAAACGCCTCCAAGGGGTACAAGCACACAAAGCAATTAAAAGCTTAACAAGAAGAAAATGAAAGAAATAAAATTACATATTCTCTATTCGAGAGTGATTTGATCGGGCCTTCTTTCATGCTATCTCTTCTCTTTTATACTTCCTTGGTAGTTTCTTTTTGTAGAACCATTTGAAAATTGCTCATCGCCCTGTAACTACCCACTCTCTCCATAATGGCTAACTAATCAAGGAACTGCTGTTTTAACTGATGCCATTACTCCTATTACTTAACTGCTTGCTTCTGAGATTCTTGGATTGTGGAATGTGATAAGATTGCTTGTGAACCGTCTCAATAACCATTGCTTTGGATGGTCTACAAGACGTTTCACTCGCCCAGCCTTTGGGCGTATCGCGAACTTGGGCGATGATGATGCTATACTACTCAGATCTTGGGCAACGAGCTGGCTTGGATGATGGCGGGCCTCTACTACATAACTCTGTCTTGGGCTTTTACATGGTCCCGTTTTGGGCTTATTCTTCGAATATCCTAACTGGGCTTCATTCTTTGGACCATTCGATTGGTACAAATTCTGTCCAAAGTGCAAGCAAACTTATAATAAACCCCTAAAGGATTTATTAAAACTATTCCTACCTCTGCAGCTCCAGAAGTTTTTGATCCGTGAAAGTATAAAACCCAAGGTTTTAGTTCAAATAAATCAACTTCCAATTCAATTTCTTTAGGCATATCAAGGCATGGATGATCGGCCAAAAAGTTAGCAAATGCTTCATTTTTAACTGCCTTTTGAGGTACATATTGTATTTCAAGTTTTGATAATGAAAGAGTCCAAATGCTTATCTTTTGGTGTAAAATAGGGCGAGAAAACATATATTTAACCAAATTTACCTTAGAAATTAAGTAAACAATTACCGGCCATAAATAAGTCCTTAGTTTTGTACATGTGAAATACAAAAGTCTCTTTCTTGGCCTAGTGGCTTTGTGGGATTTGAACTCTTTCTTTTTTTTTTTTCTTACCTATAAAGCAAGACACAACTTTTCAATAGCAGAATAGTTACATTCACATTTCATTAATTGTCTACTCAAATAGTAAATCACCATTTCTTCACCAAATTAGTCTTCCTGCGCGACCATTTCGGCCATTGATTCTTGTTCAGCCAATATGTATACTCTCATTGGCCATCCTTGGATAAGTGACACTAACACTGGTGGTCTTGACAAATATGTCTTCAACCTATCAAAAGTCCTTTGATGTTCTTCTTTCTAGACGAACTCGTCCTGATTTTTTAACTTTAAAAGAGGCGAATGAGCTTTGTTTGCCCTGCACAATTAGAGATAAAACATCTCAAAAATCTTATTTGGCCTAGGAACCTTTGCAATTCTTTCTTATTCTCAGGTGGTTTGGCCTATAAAATGGCCTTTACCTTATTTTTATTAAGTTCAATTCCTCTTTTGTGCACTAAAAAACCAAGGAAATTCCCTGCATTAACACCAAATGTACACTTCAAAGGATTCAATTTTAGTTTGTATTGTCTCATTCGCTCAAATGAACATTTTAATTGTTCAAAATAGTCTTCATCTTTAATAGATTTGACCACTATGTCATCTACATACACTTCGACAAATTGGCCTATCATGTCATGAAAAATTAAGTTCATTGCCCTTTGATAAGTTACTCCTGCATTTTTTAGGCCGAAAGACATAACTACCAATTCAAAGCATCCTAAAGCCCCAGGGCACCTAAAGGCAGTTTTATGTACATCTTTTTCAGCTATGTAGATTTGGTTATAGCCTGAATATCCATCCAATAAAAAATACATTACATGTCCGACAGCTGAATCTACTAAAGAATCTACCGTATGCATTGGATATTCATCTTTGGGCGTGGCTAAGTTTAAATTTCTAAAATCTATGCACACCATAATACTACCGTTCTTCTTTAACACTGGTACGATATTAGACAACCACTCAATATATCTGGTTGTTCTAATAAAACCCGCACTTAACAATCGTTATATCTATTTCTTTACTTCAGGCACTACTAGAATTTTGCGCCATCACCGACGGACATTTCCGTTGGTGAATCCAAGATTTTCGTTGGTAAATGGGTTTTCTAACAGCAAAATGTCGTCGGTAAAATCCGTTGATAAAACCTCTGTTAGTAATTTACCAACGGCCGATGGTAAAATAGCGATGGCATTGTATTTCGTTGCTGATTACCAACGGCTGTAAAATATGTTATTTGTAACGGCATTACCATTGCATTGGTCCGTTGGTAAATTATCAATGACAAATTTCCGTTAGTAAGTTCATTGGACATTATCATGGCCTTTATCCATAGAAGATCCGTTGGAGATCACCAACATTTTTTTCTATAGAATGTTCATTGGTGATTACCAATGGTTTTTTCAATAGTAGTTTATTGGAGATCACCAACAACTAATTTTGTAGGAGCTATATCAATATTGTCTTTTCTTCTTCGTATAAATTAATGGTTTTAAAAGATAAAATGTAACATACATCATAAAAAATTCCAAATCGATTTCATTAATTGACATAATTGGACAATACAAAAGTTCCAATATCACCAAATACTTCAAAAGTTCCAATATCACCTAATACTTTCATATAACATATTTACCCGAACAAACAAACAAAAAAATATTAAACGAAAGATTATTCGGTTTGCAATGTAATGCACTAGTTCTCACGACGCCATATGACAAAATAAACTTTGGAAGGACCACATCTTTCATTGAGCAAAAGATGTTAAACAAAAGATCGTTCTGGCACCTCACATTATACCTTGGAAGGACCACATCTTTCATTGAGCATGCTAATCATCATTTTCTCAAATGCAATACGCTTTGCTTCTTCTTCACGCCTGCCCGCTTCCACTTGCTTCTCAAACTCTAGTCGTCTTCGTTCCTCTTCCATCCTTGCTTCTTCAATTTGTCTTCGCATTTCTTCCTTTTCCCTTGTCAACTCTTCAATCTTTTCACAAGCATTCTGAAGTTGCTCTTTCAAAGGATTGTCTTCATTATCTTGGGTCATTGACTGGGTAGGTTTAGAACTAAAAGAGGCACACGAAGTAGACAATGTAGTCCAAGACCATACAAGCAGCCTCATTTACTTGGTCCTTGGGTAGCTTCACACCATAGTTCTACATCAATTGGAGGCTGTGATGACAATTCAGGACCATGCTTTGCTTCCATCAATTGCTTATATTTTTCCTAATAAAGAAAAAAACATTATTCATCCATCTGAATAATTAGAACTAATGGTGAAAACATGTGAAAATTAACCAAAAATTGGGAAAAGAAAAAAGTCAATGCTTCCACACCATGTAGTAAAGAAGGCAGAAGTTAGACCATTATAAACAAAAATTAAACAAACTAGATTTATGCAAAATGCTTCTATAATCTGTTGACACAGACCTTTAGTCACTATACCATTCCATAATATGTTTTTATCAATCTCCATCAATCTCACTTTAGTCACTATACCATTCCATAATATTTCTTTATCAATCTCCACACTTGATGGAACATCGAAAGAAAAAAAACTGAGAGCATGTTTGACAAAGCTAAAAAGTAAACTTATAAGAAGAAAAGAACTGGTTAGGTTGGAAGAGAGGACAAGGCATAGGTGGTTGTCTAACAGGGAAGGAATATCAATATAAATTGAAAAGAAGATGAGTAAGAAATCAGTATATCAAGTGTAAACCTTTATTGAAATGCTTGGCCTAAAGTGAAAAGTTCCTATAGAAATTTGAACGTGTAATATCATAAGACTTAATAGAATGCAAAACATTAACTTAATTTACATGATATCACCTTCCTACCTAAAAAATCAAACTGAGATGATATCAAGTAAATTACCATGAAATGTTTATAAAAGCAAATAATTGTACTCAAGTTTGACGAAGCCTAAACATAAATAATATTTGTATTTGAAAATCTATATCTACAAGTTTTGTATATCACAAAAATATGTATACAGCTTGCTTGACAAGAAGCACAGAAAGAAGATATTCCACAGAAGTGAACCCCAAAAAAATTGTTAGGTACGGCGATACGAAGAACACAACCATTGGTTTCTGCCTGATTTCCTAGGCTTGCAGAAATTTCATTATATATTGGCCACTCTAGAATTGAAATTTAAGCCATGCTCAAAATAAACTGTCTTTGAAAGAGTGTGGAACCGTCTTAAAAAAATTGTGATTTGAAACAATAAAGACAGAAAAAGGTAAAGGAAATCAGTGAAAATGCTTAATGCTTTATATATCAATGGTCCCCAGGGAAGGCCTGGTAAACATATATTGCAACTATAGAAGTTCTATGATAGAACAAATGACACCAGTGTTTGCAACTGTATCAGAACAACAAAATAGAGGTTAAATAATCTTACATATACTCCTTGCGACTTGTTATCAATGAAATCTCCTAGCCTCTTATTTCTCATGTGTGTACATTTATATAAGTCTGAAGCATGTGGCGACTTTCCAGTTTTCTCACGCTGTAATATGGAAAAAAATCAGTAGAATGATCAAAGTAAAACAAAATGGTCAATAATGAATAAAGGAACTAGGATCAGAGAAATATTTGACTCTGGCCAAGCCTAGCTACTTTTATAAAGTTTGGTCTTACATACCATCCTCTTTGCGTGCAAGGCAAATGGTATTGAACATCCTGTATGCTTAGATATGGATCCTGACTTCATACTACATCGATTTTTCTTACCATTTTCTAATTTCTGTAACCATTTTTCATTGTTCCAATATGTGTCAATGAGCTCATTCCAATGCTCTGGTTTCATCCAGTGTGGCCCATGTCCCTTCAAATCGATTATAGTTCGATTCTCTTCAGGTATACCACATTTTCTTTTGGCCACTTTTCGAGCTTCATTAAACATGCTCCTGATATTTACTTTTGATGACTCTTCCCAAATCTTTTTCACCTCCAGTGTCCTTTCAGTTGGCTAGCTGTATTTGTCCTAATACAAATAACATTCAATATATTAGTTAACACAAAAACCTAAGGATGCAACACAAAATGAATACCCAAAGATACAAATTAAGCGGACAGCAAGTTACCTGAATTTTTTTAAACAATAGGTCTTTAGTTAGTTGTGGCACCTTAAGGAAAAAGCAGAATGGCCCACCGAGATATACCTTCATATTATCAGTAATATCACATGGTGCGGAGGGAGTCATAAACCTACATATTAAAGACATGTAGGTAACAACAACCTTCTTAAAGCAGTTCTTTAAACTGTGCATTCACATGAAAATATTTAAAAAGAAATATCTATTTTCTCATACTGTATGGTGTGTTTTCTTACTATTGTTCTAATCTTCTAGCACATAATAAAATCTTCTTCATGCATTTGTTTCTTCAAACGAGACTGTCAATTGGTTCTGAAAAAATCTGATCAAACTATGCATTTCAGGATGGTTGTGGATTAATGGTTGCTGGTTTAAGCCTGACACTTGGAACTTTCTCTAGCTGGCATGTTTACTTCACTGCTCATAATTTGACAACCATAGAGGTAAGAAGTGTATTTTTGCATCACATCGAATTCATTCACGTATTCATATTGTAAAAATTAATTTTTTAATAATCAAATCCCTTACAGTACTATGAAGAAAAAGACTTGTTAGACAGCTTTGAACCATCTCAAACTCATTCCCAGAAACAACAATATGATTCTGTAGGTGGTTTGGATGGGAGAGTAGCACATGAAAATTTACAAAAAAAGGCTATTCCAAAAGCTCATCAATATACAAACCTTAAATCCAGACAACAGCCTTATGAAACACAACCAAAATTACTATCTAATCTCAACAATAACTTTGTCAAATGCTTGAACCACATATGAGTCTATTTTACACAGCAAATGATATTCTCATGTTATTATAATGTTAAACACTATGCAAATTTGAATGTCTCATATTCATCTATTTCAAAATTACGATTTTTGAGGTATTTATGTGAAATCCACTTGATGATATACATATCAATACAACTACAAAATCTGTTAATACTGCAATGACAACTAACATTCAGTATAATCCAATAATCCAGTAGACCTCGTTCAATGACCAAAAAAAAAATGAGGTAAAGATGAAACAATAAACACCAACAAAATGGGAAAAATGTTGTTTATATACCTTCATCCTTCTATTTCTAAGAAGATACGACCATTCTCATCTACTCGGATTTGGGTGCCTTGGTTGGGACCTGTATTGCTTTCAGTAGATCCATTGTTCTCTTCCTCTGTAGAACGTGAATGCTCAGATCCAGTTTGTTCCCATGGAGGAAAATATTCTTCTTCTTCATCTTGCAATCTTCGAATTCTTGGCATTGAGTGCCATCTTACTGTAGGTATATTGTATGCAACAAAGTTGGGTTCAGTATGGATGCAAAAATAATCAAAATTAAAGGAGCGAAAAAAACCAGAAACCAAAAATCAGAAATTATGAGTTTAACATATATAAAACCCTAATAGGAGGGAAGTGGTGAAACTTGTAGAGGGAAACTAGTGAGAATTTGGGAGGGAACTTGGGAAAAAAAGGAGGGCGCAAGAATGAATTTGTTTTGGTGTGAATTTGGGTTGGTCTTTTTTTTTTTCAATTGATTGGATCCAACCAATATTGGGCCGGTCATTTTTCAGCTAAATGGAGCGGTGGATTGAGAAAGTATGGAGATCTGGGTTTTAAGAAGTCGTAATAAAATTATTTTCGATTTTGAATTTTTTTTTTCTAACGGTATTACTGACGAAGCAACGACTTACCAATGGAATCATTGACAGAATGGCGGAAGTCACTAATTCCGTTAGTAATTTATAATTTATTAATTTATTTTTTTAGTAAGACGTAAGAGGGCTGTTGATAAAATCATTACTAATATTAATTTTTATTTTAGAATTATTTTTATTCATTTCACCAACGGATTACCAACGAAAAATCAGCGACGACTTATAAGGTTTGTAATTTCGTTGGTAAATCTTTCCCTTTTTATATAAATAAATAATAAGTAAAAACCGTCAGAATTCCGTCTGTATCACCGACGGAAAATTGGACGTTGGTAAAATTCCGTTGGTGATAGCGCATATTCTTGTAGTGAGGTAACACATTAGGAATAAAACGCCTAGGAGGTTGTTTATGATGCTTAAAACTTGGCTTAGTTGGTTATCTATGTTCTACCAAAATTTTATCCAACCCAGGCATGTGTTCATATTCCCAAGCAAAACAATCCTTATATTCCTTTAATAAAGTGATTAATTTGTTATTTACCTCCTAACTAATCATCTTGCTGACAAATGTTGGGCGATCTTTCCCTTCACCACCAATATTCACATTTATTAAGGGGTATTGTACTTGAGCATGCCCAGGTTTTGTGGTTCTCATCACCTCGTCATCTATGTCCTTGGTAAGAGCTTCATCTTCTAAGCAATCCACTTTGTTGACTTTTCGGCCAATACTCTGTTCCAATTCAAGCACCACTAACTTGTTTCTCAATGTCTTCAAAGATGTTTCTTCTCTTATATTTTCTTTACACTCCTTATTGAAAGCCATTAATCTGGCTTTGGAGGCCTAAATTGGCCATATTTTCTTGCCGCGGGCAACTCATTAGAGTTCCTTGATTTTCTTTTTGCCAATTACTGGCTCTTCAAGGGCCACTATATTTGGGCTAATTTGATTGAACATTTCAGTAAGTGCATCTACTGAAAATAGCTCTTCGCTCTGTGCAACAATTTGAGTTTCTTCCACATCTTACACTACCCTGATAGGTCTATAATTTCTTTCATACATGAACCTTTCTATTGAGTTTGCTTCTGTAACAAATGGTCTATGGTCTGCTTACACCACTTCGGCTTCGCCTTGTTATTCCACAATACCAAGCATTGGTGGAGCGATGAAGGTATGCAACGACTCAAGTGAATCCAATCTATTCCTAGTAATACGTTATAACTAGTAGGACCATCTATCACAATGAAGACTGTAGTCCTAGTAGTTGTTCCCACAGATATGTCCAATGGCATCACTCATTTAGCTGTAGTTGCTCCCCTATTGAAACTTGTGAGGATAACTTATATTGGGATCACATCGCTTTCTGTCTTTGCAAATTTTCTCATCATTTTGGACGGGATGGTATTTTTGGATACTCCATTATCGATGAGCACTTTTGCCATGTGTATACCATTGACTAGGGCCTTCACGTACAATGGCCTCAAATGTTTGGTTAACTTCATAGTTGGTATCTTCAAGATGACTTTTCAGCTTCATCTATTTCCACTTCCTGTTTATCTTCCGTTGGATTATCCTCTTGTGACAAGTTCATGTGCAATATTTCACATTGGATATTTGCTTCTTGGACTTCCCTGTTGCTTTCTTCTAGCACTTCTTCTTAGGTTATCCAACCTTAGGGGTGGTAATATTCTCGGAGGTGACCCATATTTCACGATGCATGGCACTCTTACCTTTCTCTTGGGCATCCCATATAATATATAGAAGTCAAAAGTGCACCCAGATAGTTTGCCCAACAAATCTACATCGCGGACACCTTCTTAACACAGATGCTTCAACAAGGTGTTGCACGACACTAATCTTTTTTCCCTCTCTGCTTCTAAGTCAATTTCCTCTTCAATGTCAGTTATGCTGTCATCCTCTTCTTCACCATACACCTCTTGAGATGTTTGGCCTTCTTCACACTCCAGCATACAGACTTCTTCCTCATTATCTTCATTTTCCTCATCTTCATTCTATTTACTCTTGAGTTCATTGGCTAGTATATAATTATTAGCATAACAGGAGGTAACGTACTAAATTGAATAGTGAGGGATTGCACTGGATCTTTCTCATCATCATATTTCTTTCTACGCTCAAATTTTGATCGTCCAGAAGAACTCTCTGGCAATTCCTCAATTGACTCATCCATACAGCCGCTTTATCATCTTTGAGAACATTTTGATTAGCCGTCTCTAGAAGTTTAAACGCTTTGGGACGTAATAATCTTTGTTGTTGTCTCATCATTCGTCCGTAGTTTCGTTGCAAATGCATTTGTTGGGTTCTGGTCATCTTGTTAAAAGGTATAACTCTTCCTGCATTATACTGGAATGAATGCCACATATTTGGTTGGTGGTTGCGGCCAGAATGTTCTTCCACTACTTATCAGCCTAAACTGCTTCTCAAAGAGTGGTTTTCCATAGAGTGGTATACTCTGTCATCTACCGGGTTGGAAATTCGGCACACGGTTAGGACTATGATGATGTCGCCACACTCCAAGTCCTTCATTCACTTCTCCCTTACATCTAGCACACAAGATACTTACGTTCTTCTTAGGTTCTTTTCCCTTGATACGCTCAGAAACACTAGGATGTGACTCAAAATATTCTCTTCCATCATCTATGACCACTTGAATTTTGGCAACTTATTTTTGAAACCAGATGTCACCATATTCACCCCAAGTGGCTGTGGGAAAGGATTTTCATTACCATTTTCTTCTTAGCCTCAAACGTGATTCACCCTAATTCAATAGCATCATGTAACACATAACGAAAAATTAGGCAATTATTAGTCATATGTAACCATGCATTATGCCATTTACAATATTTTTTACCCTTAATTTGTTTAGGGTCCGGCAACTTATGCCTATCGCTCAATTTTATCTGTTTATCCTTATATAGTTTGTCGAAGATAATGTCAGCTTTGGTCATGTCAACTGAGAATACCCTAACCTTTTTGTTTTCATCTTTTATAGGCTCATTCCTGCCCGACGCTCTAAATTTGGCCATCATAGGACAAGCATATGCATCTCACTTAATCAATTCGGCCAAACATATTTTCATCTGGTCATAATATTCGTCATCAACAATATGAACATCAAAATTTGGGTCTTTATAATAAGTCCATTTGCTAGAGTTTTTTATTTGTTCTTCTTCTTTTATTAGACGTTCATACCTAACCACGTTAGCACTCAATTGGAAGAGGTCACGAAATTCTCTATCTTGGAATTTCTTTTTTAGATCAAAATTCAAACAATTTTGAGCGATTTTAACAAACTCCTTTTCAGGCAAAGACACAAAATATTTGCTCCTAGCTATCTTAAACCTCTAAAGGAAACTTTCTGCCCATTCATTTGGCAATTGACGTAAATTCGCCAAATCGGTCAAAGTAACTTCAGATTCAGCTTTGTAAAACTAAGCGTGGAATAATTGTTCTAGTTGTTTCCATATTTAGACAAAATTTGCGGGCAAATTAATGAACCATGAGAAGGCCACCCGTGTTAACGAACTAGGGAATGGTATCATTTTGTGATAATCAGTTACATTACCACATTGCAGTGTGAATCGCCTTATATATTCCAGGGTTGAAACTTCTCCCAGACCTGTAAATAGTGAAAATTCTGGTACTTTGTACCTTCCAGGCTATGGATATACTTGATCTAACCAATTAGGTTATGACTTTGTATAAGTCGGCTTAATAAAAGGACGCGTCCCAAAAGCCATTTGATCATGTACTATCTTTGTAATTTGATTCCTCAACACAGCGTTGGGATCATATGGGACTCCTATAGGTTGATTCATTGGTGGGATTACTTGAGACCTAATATTTGGTATTTGGTTTGTGGAAAAAGTGCCATTATTCAAACCATTATTACCATGAGCTTGAGTATTTCCCCCATCATTAATCGGTGGGCTATTTTGTCCATTAGTTTGAACATTATCTCTTGCATTTGGATTACCCCCAGATGTGATGCTCCATTACCACTATTCAAGTTTGCTATTCCATTACCCCCGAGTTGAAGCAGATGGTCCAAAGGGTTGTTCTATTCCTTGATTCGAACTTAGGACTGGGGAGTTATGTCCCACAATTGTCCTAGATTAAAAGTGATTCCATATACTTGGCATAACTTGTTGACAAATTTGGCCTACTAACTTATTCATAATTTCATTCAAAGTATTTAGCTGTTTGGCCATGTTATCATAATATGCATTTCCATTTTGAATAAATCTTTCCACGTTATGAACATTTTGTAAATTTACCCGTTTACATCTTGTGTGAGTTCACCAAACAATGCACGCATGGTTCGAAGACTCAATTCTGTCATTGACTGGTAACGACTTTGATTATGTCCCTCTATTCATGGAGTACTTTACTACTCCTCATATCATTCGATCATAGACTGGACTATTCCTTGGCTTGCTGGCTCTTTATCGGAGTTCTTATGAGGCATATTGCTTCATTCTTCATATCTTCAAACTTCAAACACCAATTGTCCCACTGGGCATGCCAATTTTTTTCACGCGAGAAGTCGCTAACAATTAAAAGATGGTTCAGATGATTGTGTAAGGAACAAACATCTCGAGATAAAGTCCCAACGATGGGTGCTTTATTTATGAAGATTACAATTTACAAGAAGCGAAACACCTCCAAGGGGCACAAGCACACAAAGCAATCGAAAGCTTTACAAGAATAAAATGAAAGAAATGAAATTGCATATTCTCTATTCGAGAGTGATTTGATCGGGCCTTCTTTCATGCTATCTCTTCTCTTTTATACTTCCTTGTTAGTTTCTTTTTGTAGAACCGTTTGAAAATTGCTCATCGCCCTGTAACTATTCCATTCTCTCCATAATGGCTAGCTAATCAAGGAACTACCGTTTTAACTACTGTCATTACTTCCATTACTTAACTGCTTACTTTCGAGATTCTTGAATCGTGGAATGTGATAAGATTGCTCATTAACCGTCTCAATAACCGTTGCTTTGGATGGTCCACAAGACGTTACACTCACCCAACCTTTGGGCATATCGCGAGCTTGGGTGATGATGATACTATACTCGCTCAGATCTTAGGCGACGAGTTGGCTTGGGCGATGGCGGGCCTCCACTACATAACTCTGTCTTGGGCTTTTACATGGTCCCGTTTTAGGCTTATCCTTCAAATCTCTTAACTTAGTTTCATTCTTTGGACCATTCGATTGAGCCATATTTTTGTGTGAAAACAAGAAGTAATATTTATATGGAATGATGCTGTTAAATTTTCTAAGTTCTAAGTTGTTGGTTTAATTTTCTGATTGGACGGAAGGAGTATAATTTTTCACTCAAGTTGCTTGATTGATAAATTTTCAGTTGAATTACGGTAAGTAATATTAATTGAGCAAACCCTAAAATCTTTAATTGGGTTATTGAGTAAAAATAGTTGTGGAAATGTTATGTTGATTGAATTACTCACATGAAAGCATGTATTTACAGAAAAAGATGAATGTTGAATTGGTTTAATTGTTGGTTGCTAGTTTTCACTAGATTGGAAGGTGTGATTATTTCTATTATTGGGATGAAGGTAAGTTTGGATATAGTAAATATTGGTGAAGGTATTAGAAAATAGAATGAGCTCCATTGATTAAAGGAAATTCGGGGAATTCAATCATATATCGAGAAATCAAGTTTTAGTATTCGGTTAATATATTTAGAGCTACTTAGTATGATAGTGGTTAAATTGATTTTTTTATATCATATTTTAGGTGGCGACAAATAGATTGAAAAAGCTTATTGACCTTCATAATATGTAGTTTGTCTTGAGTGAGTGGATTTTTTCGGAAATAAGTATTAACTAAATTTATAGTAGATTAGAAAGTTATCTATTTCTTATAGTTGAATTGATAGCATGATTTTCAGAATAAAATGAATTTTATAATTAGTTTTTTTTTTAAGTTAGAATCAGTTCAGATAAATAATTTCGTTGGCGTGTTACATTCACTACTAGAAAAGGAGGCAACATAAACGAAATTTTAGTGATGGACAAGTTCTGTTATTATTACAGACAGCACAACAACAAATTAGCAATGAATTAATATTATATTATTTTTATAAAATAAACATTAAATTTCCAACGGAATTGGCAATGAAATGTTTTCGTTAGTACAATTTTGTTACTAATCCGTTGGTAAAAATTTAAAAATAAAAAACAATTAATTAAATAATTTAGCGACGGGATTTTCTAACGGTTGATTCTGTTGAAAATTATATAAAATAATAAAATAGTTAACTACGAAATAAATTCATGTTGATAAACTTTGAAAGTAAAATTTAAAATTTATTAAACCTAATTCATTTCTCACTCTACCGACTGTCTTCCCTCCGCTCCATCTCTCCCATCACCGAAGCTTCCTCCCCTCCTCTCTATCTCCATTCTCCATTTCCATTCATCATGCCCTCCACCTCTTTCCCTCTGCCTCTCGCAGCTGCTTCTCCATGACACATCTATTACTCGTTGGCCACTCCGTCTATGTCCCTGTTAATCTACAGCTGATTCGCCACCTCCGCCCGTGAAGTTCCACATGATAGCAGTCAGCAACTGTTTCGGTTCGATTTGAGGATTGGTTTGTTCTCATCCTTTGTATCGCGATCTGGTACGCAACAGTGCAGATATGTAATTTTCTTTTTTTTAGTTTTTGAGTTTGCTATGGCGGATCTGATGACAATTTTGTTGTTATTCCGTGTTTTAGTGTAGTTGGGGGTTTTGGGATTGTCGAAATCGCCCATTCAACGACAGACGATGGACTGTAATTCATGTCAATAACATTTCAACCACTGAAAATTTCCATTTGGTGTTGAGATCCTGGTTTTTGTTGTTGTTGGAGTGGTAGTGGCGATCGTGGTTCCGTGTTTTGGTGGTGTTGGGTGGTTTTTGGGTCTTCTTGTGCCTGAGTCTGCATTCCTTTTTTCCTCAATGCATATCTAATATTTTTCATGAGTTTAAACAATTTTTGTAGGTTATTGACCTTTCTGGAAAGGTGCAGGAGCGTGATTTCGCTGGCATACCATATGTTCCTGTTTATGTTATGCTCCCAGTGAGCTCTATGAGTACTCTTATTTTTCCATTTGGCCTTTTATTGTCTTTATGTTCTCGTGTTTTTGTTGGCTTGCATTTGGCATCAAAAAAAAATTTCTCCTTTGTTGTTTTGAATTTTTTAAAGTAGTTACCTAGTTCTATCATAATTTATGATTCTAATGTATTCCAAATCCTTTTGATGGCAGCTGGGTGTCATCAATATAAAGTGTGAGCTTGTTGTTCTCATTCATATTCATTAGGCATATTATGGATGATATATTTCGAAAGTTGACAAGCGTTTCATAAAGAATAAATAGATTGATGACGTTAATGCAAAAGAAATAACTGTTGTTGCTTTTATGTTTATCTCTTAGAATTATATTAAAACTTGTGAAGTTTTAATTGGAATCAAGTTGTTATGTCCTTTCATGAATGTTGGTGGTAATTTTGTACATTTTTATAAATCCTTTGTGATTGATGATGTCCTTTCATGAATGTTGGTGGTAATTTTAGTACATATTTTATATAAGTCCTAATTGTTGATGGTGATGATGTAATTAACAAACACCAATTCATATGGAGCCGTGAGAAATTGAGAGAGAAGAGATTGCTTTGTGCTTCTTGGTCTTGCTTTGTGCTTGCCTTCTTCTCTAGCCTTTGTGGCTATCTCTTGAGGCTACAATACTCTTCACACCAATATTAATTCTTGTAATTGGTGGTTTAATCTGAGCTTGGTTTGGCGAAATCAAAGGTCAATAATATAACATATCTAGTTCATGATCTCCTCCTTGATCTTTTCAGTTAATAATTTCTCATGAAATGCCTCAGAATTCAGTATGCACCTTAATCTGTTGTAATTCTAGACTCTTTCTGAAGGCATTTATTCTTAATTCAATTCTATAAGACATGCTTTTGTGTAAAAGTCCATTTTTATATTTGTCATAATCTTAATTTTGATAATTTCATCAATAAGACTTGGGAAAGTTGAAGTAGCATTTGTCTCTTATCCAATACTTCAAACTAAGGCATTTTTTCAGTGCTCGTATTATATTTAACCACTTCTCTAAAATTTTAAACTTTTTAAACCGTTAGAGAGATAAGAATTGCAGGTATTTGTTCTTTTTAAACTTATGAAGTTTTAATTGGAAACAGGTTGTTAGAATTTGTTCAGAAATGCAGGTATTTGTTCTTCTTGAAGGTGATTATACCACTATCTTTCATTAATGGTAATATTCTTTGTGGTAACTTAGGTATCTTCTATTTCTTAGTAAATTTAATTGCAATTTCAAGCTGCCTGTACTTAGTTCTTCTGGCTAGAATACTAGAGCATGTAGTGAGATATTAGAGTGAGAAAGCAGCAATTGCTATAAAATTCTTCGGTCTTAAGCTGCCCCTTCAATATTTGCTTTTAAAATTGGACCGGTTATACCCAATTAGTTCTTTCTATATTTTGCAGATATTCATACCAAATTGCAAGATAATTCTGTGAGCTTTGCAGCTCAAATGTTAACAATTGGCAGTGTTTCAACTGAGATGTCCAACTTCTCCATACTGAGATTCTTGTAAGCACTACTAGTATCAATTTTTAACTTCTTTCGCTTTAATGCCACATCAGACTATCTACTACTATATAATGTCAAAGCTCGTTCTTTCCTCAGCATTTTTGGACAGTAAATTGATTGATGACTGATCTAAATTTACATTGTCCTTATTAAGAAAATAATGTCTTTTGCAGGGAGAAAATAATTACAATAGATTTGGTGTGGCTGGGAAAGAACTCTACATTGGGAAAGAATTACAGACTTCTAGAGGATCTACACGATCATCTTCTTGCATCTCACGAATCCAATTTGGGAAGGTACGTGTTACACATTTATTTTGTGATAATTATTATAACCGTCACATGGATTTTGTGATAAATATTATAGCCATCATATAATTGGATTAAGCATTTGTACAAAAGATCTTGTTCCTGCAATATAAAAAAGGAAAGCATGCGTAGTCTTCCAATACATTGATTCATCACTTCTCTTTTCCTTCTCATGCTACCGAACTTTAAATTGTTTCTCTCTGTCATTTTTACTATTGTCTCATCTTTTGGATGTTTAATGTCTAGTTATTATTCAATTCCTTAAGTCCATTTTTTCACCCTTGCAACTCATTGTAATTGTTTTCCATTTTCTGCTTCTTAACAATTCTGCTGCTACCAAATGATAGGACAACATTGCGACTTGATTAGTTATCTATTGATTGATGACTGATTATTAATGTCAAAAGTCTTTCTTTCATCATCATTTTTTATACAGAATTTGCTTTCACAAAATATATTTCTATCTCTTTTTACATTTATATAATTTAGACAGAGAAATGTATGATTCTTAAGAACGGAAATGGAGGCGGTTAGTGGCATGGGCGGACATAGGGGGTCCCGAGGGGCACGTGTCCCCAAACTTTTCAATTTTTTTCTTAAATCCTGTTTGGTATCGATTGAAATCTAAATTTTAATCTAAATCAAAGTTAACAATTAATTTTAATAACATATTTCATGGAATCCATTAATGTTTTAACTTTTATCAAAATTTACTAAAAAATTGATTTTAATTTCCACCAAACATGGGCAAAATCACAATAAATTTGAATTTCGATAACAAGCTAATTTAAAAAATTCTCCAACCATTATATGCTAACCGAATCTACAAATTGAGTTGCTTATGTCATCTCACAACTTATTTTGAGAACTACATTATGGGCATATCGAATAATCCAAATAGATATCGAAAATATTAGGAAACTTTTACTATTTTTGCGATACAAACTTTTCAATATAATTTTTATCATTTTATTAGGAAACTTTATATGGAATATGGCATCAATTTTTTTTGAAATTTTACATCCGAAAAAGTTATATCTCATGTAAATTTTCGAATGTAAAATTTCTCCCAACTTTTTTGCAAGTTCGATTGTGCCCTCCTAACTTTGACGTTCTGCATCCGCCCCTGGTTAGTGGTACCCGGTTAGAGGGCTGATGCTGCCATGAGGCAAACTAAAATAATAATTCATGCAAAGTGTGTTGGTATGGAAATATGATAACCTTTTGTGTTTGTTAAAGTGGTCTGCTTTTATTAAAATCACATTTAGTGATTTGGTAATTGGAGATGAGTGGTTTAAAGTGATTTATAGCCATATGAATGTGGCTGGAATGGACAGGACAACCAGTGTATGCTCTAAATAATTTATGTTTTCATATGTTGCAACTGTGGATTTGTTTGTGTTTATAGAGATATTCATGTTCTCCTTTATAGGATGATCCCCTACAAGACTAAGCGAGGAGAAGCTGCACTTGCTCGTTTGAAGATTTATGAGGGTATCCCACCACCATATGACAAGACAAAGAGGATGGTCATTCCTGATGCTCTCAAGTGTCTTCAATAGTTGGACGAATTATTCTTGTAATTTAGTTTCATTTCATGTTGTTTTGAAATTTAAAAATTATGTAATTAAAGATTTGCAATTTTATGTAAATTGTTAGTTAGTCTTTACATTAAAAATTGAATGTCGGCATTATTATATATATATATATATTCATTTTTTTAAAATTTTAAATGGCATTAGCATTGGAAATTTTGAAGGAAGTCTATTGTTGATTAGTGACGGATTCAATCCGTTGGTATTTAGAGACAATTACAATTTGTTGGTATTTTAGCAACATATTCAATTCGTTGGTAATTACTGACGAAAATATTTGTCGCTAAATTGTTGGTAAATTAGCAACGGATTCTTTACCCGTATGTAAAATTACCGGCGGGCATTTTAGCGACGGATTTATCGACGGCAATTTTCTGTCTCTAGAGCTTATTTGCGACGGAAATCAAGGCTTCAACGACAGAAATTTCCGTCTCTGAAGCCGCATTTTTTTGTAGTGATTAGTATGTTTCAACGTATCTAAAATTATTTTTAAACCCATCGAAAAGTACCCAGATGATTTTACCCGCTCTACACTGGTGTGAATGTGTTTGACCATTATCGTGATTTATGAGCTATGTAGCTCTGCACTATTGTGAATGTGTTTCCATAGTGTATGACCAGATTATAGCCTTTGGGGAAGCTTTGTATGACCAAAATATCTTAATTACAAATTATAGAATTTCATATTTAAATAGCTTTGCCATGTATATCGATATTAATCAATACATGAGTATTGTTATTTCGGGTATATTTTTGTGTGATTTTTCAGTATTATACAACTTTTCAGAGTTCACACTACATGATTTAGTTTATTTAGTTTACAGAGTAAATATTTTAGCTTATAATATTGTGAAATGAAATTTTCACTCATATTTATTGATATCAATTTTCTTGTATTCATTTTACCATATAATTGTTTATTCAGAATAAAGAGCAAAGAATTTTATAATTCCATTATGTTTTAGTCTTAAAACTATTATCTGATTTCAAACTTTGTAAAAGTTGTAATAGCATAAGTAGGAGTTTTCAGAAAGTTTGGATAAAGTATATATATTTGCGAAATATTTACTCACTAAATTACAAGCTCACATATTTTGTCACCATTTTCCTTGTCAGATAGCAGCTGAGTTGAGCAATGTTGGAACATGTCAATCCACTGAGTTGAGCTACGCATTGTTGGTAGTTGTATGACTCATTTTGTCAATTCATATAGGGCATATTTCTTGTTGTGTACATGCATCTTTTGTCAAAAAAAATTTAATTTGTAATGTATGTATCCATATCAACGGCTTGCTGCATATTTAGTATTTTTAGTGCCTTTGGGGACTTTTATTTGTAAATAATAGTAAAGGTCGATTTATAGTATTGTATTTTGAATAGTTTGTGTTTTGAGGTGCTATTGTACCTTGCTTTAAATTATATGTATAGGTTTGAAGAAATTGATTATTGTTGAGGTGATTTTAATTCATATTACAAGGAGACTTTGTGAAGAATTTCATAAAAGTATGTTGTAGTCAAATCAGGTCAAAGTTGCGCTGGTGGTGGGTCCGACACTTAATTGGTATCTACCATCGGCACGCCACATGTCGGGTCTACTAGGGTGATTCAGCACCGATCTTTAAATATCTCCTCAGTACTGCCACACAATTCCTTGTGATTTACATATTTTTGTTTCTTTACGGTTTGGACATTGGATATACTTTCTGGACCATAATATAGTAATGGCATAAATCCAAAAAACATGAAGTTATTAGTGGAAACACCATGGGGGACACGGCTATTTCTGCTTTAGGTTGTAGCCTGTTGTCAAAATAACTTTCAGAAATGATAATAGATCCATATATATCTTTGCTTAGGAATATCATTTGATTTTTTGGCTTTGATAATTAGATGCTTCAAAGGATTTTCTTCAAGAATTGTTCATCAGCTTGTTTGTTAAATTTTTTTAACTTAAAAGCTTCAACTTAACCAATTTGAACCAGATTAACTCAACAAAGATCATATGATACTGGAATAGAATAAATTAAAGAAATTGAGGTTTAATATAAGGCATTGACTCTTAACTTTTTCTGCTTCTCTGGAGGTTAACATGAACTGCTTCACGTTTCCAGGGTAACTAATGCAAATAAAACCTTCTCCAGAAGGATTTCCTCTTTTTTGCTATCAGATTCACTTTAGCCTTCGGCAATAAAAGCGGAATGTGAACTGGTTTAAAATATTGAGGAATTTTTTTAGTCAAGAGTAATATCACACCAAGAGAACAAGAGCTAAACAATACTGAAGCATGAGTTCACTTCAAAAGAAAACCACTGTTAGATGGAGCCAAATTGAGGTTCCAGTCTGGAGTCTGCTAACTTAACCTCTCCAAAAGACACTATAATTACTAAACGAAACAAAACCCTAACTTTGATGCAAAATACAAAGGTAAAAAGAATTTAATACCATTCTAAGTCATTTTTAGTCAATACCCGAACCTATATTAACCTTGATGAGTGGTGAAACTCAAGATGCTTTCTTCATCCAAGATGATCAACACTTCACGGCAAGGATCATACAAGGTGCGTTCTTGACTCCTTTCCCTCTCTCCAATCCTACGGTAAACAAATCCTTCTTTCCCATTTGTTCTTCATTTCAAGTGTATAAACTGCAACATAAAAAGTCTCGAAAAAGATGTCAGAATGAAGAAACTGTATTTCATTAATAATATGTAATGACAGTGTCAAGATTTTGATGAAGAAATGTGAACCTCTTCGTTGGTGGTTGACTAAATATTCACCAGATGGTTGTAACACTAACCAAAAGCAGATTTTATAATGTAAACTTTCAAGTCTGTCTATCCGTCTACTAGTTTTCTTATCAAAAATCATTTTATTAGGAGTGCAGCATATACTTCTAAAATTTATCACATTGACACAAAAATAAGAGTAACACTATTTAGCACAACTAATGTCTAATAACACAAAATGAATTAAATGAGTAGTACACTTAAATGGTTCTTATAATTCTATCCTTTAATTGAACCTATCATAGTGCCACCTATAGTTGTTGGACTCTTGTGGTGCTAAATAACATTATTCCTTAAATAAACATTTCGTACTTTCGGGCATGGAAAACTCTAAAGGAAGGAAGACGGCATAAGAGAGAACAACCATGCTACATGTACATGAAGGTCGAAATCTAGTTTGACACACATGTGAGTTGACGTACATTGATTTTAAAAATACTTTCCCATCAATGACCCAATTTTTGACACATAGGGGGTGTCAAATTAGGTGTAAAGAATGTGTGTACAACTAACTTAATTCAAGGGAGAATACATTAGTTGTCTAAGCTGAGAATCAGTTTAAAAAGAAAAGCTCACCAGGAAGCAGACCTTAGGATCATGATCCTTCGCACAGCACAGAACCCTTGATCCTTTCAACGGTGCACTTGATTAGGTTATTGACAGTTGCTACTGAACCCAGAGAAAGTTTAGCTGTTGGAACTGAATCTACCAATATCTGAAAGGCGACGGTCAATAATGATCCACCGGAACCAACCTCAGGATTAACCCCTCCAGCCAGATTTATAGGTCCATCAGGAAGTATAGCGAAACCAGATGGTAAGAGGGCAACATAGTCTGGATCACCACCACTTAAGACCACATTCATGGCAACAATATCAACTGGAGCATAAATAACATAGGAGCCTGTTGAATCAGTACAACTCTCTTGTAGTATCAGCATATTGCTTTGGCTGGAATTTGCACTCTGAAAATTACATTTTTAACAGCTTATGAAGAACAGTCCAGTCATTTGTGGGAAAACTTCTTATATAAATCAACAACTTACATTGACACGCAATAACGAGACAGAATTGCCTGGATCACGGCCGTTTGCTATATGTGCCATTTCTTGAACAATGCCCCCATTAGAAAGAATATCCCACTGCAATTGTGACACAGTATAAATTGTGTGTAATTCCTTATAGGTAAGATATTTCTTCAAGAATCCTTGTGACACTCAAATAAGCAGCTGAAATTGTAAAGAGTGGAGAAACTATTGTTTAGTTCTTATAAAAGGGTTTTTTTTTTTTTTTGGTCATATCCATAATGTCTGTTGATTATTTGGTTTATTAGCATGATATAAGAATCTATTTATTTTTACTGTTTCACTTGATCAATGCAGCTTCTGAAGTAATTTAAGATCAAAGATTGACTTATTTTAAGTTTCAGGACTCGAAAAATATTTCATACCTCAGTTCTTGAATTCTCATCACGAAGAAAATCGAAAACTCTTTTTGGTGAAACTGGGAGCCAAAATGAAGTAGCAGCACTTAGCACAATACCAGGAGGCCTGCCTGGATCGTCCACACTCTTTCTTGTCATAACCCTAACATCATCAGCTCCACTTCCTGACATTGTTGTCCATGTGTGAGCAGTTGAAGCACCGACACCAGTGCAGAAGCTCATTACCATTCTTTCTGCCAGCTTCAACATACTCTTTCTACCTTCTGGAGATGATATCACTGCACCAAAAGCTATACATATTAGCATAGGCAAATGAAATCCTGTCAACCAAAATTTGAGTTCAAGTAAAAATTGTAATATGTGAGTACCCCCAGCATCTCCTGCTGAAATGTTATTTGCCATTACACTTGCAAGACGTTCACATTGTCTATCCAATGTTGCTACCCAGCGTCTTGCCCCAAATGCGAGACCAGAATTGACCAGTGGTTTGTAGATGTTGTGAACTGCTCTATCATCCACCTCAACATGTTCTACCCATGTTACCTGAGGATAAATAGGAGCATATTCACAGCTAGCAATATATAGGCCAATATTTATTTAAATTGATATATTAACTTGAGAATATGTTATACCTTTGAGTAACCGTTTGGCAAATCTTGGATCAAACAACCGGATGGCCTTCGTCTACACTGGGATACAGAGGTAGCTCTCAGATTGTCTAAAGAAACATCAACCACAGCCCATGTACCATCACCATGTTGTTTGCAGTATCTTGCAAAATAGTTTTCACGAGTTGGAACCAATGGGGAAGGGACCTGGAACTCAGCAGTCATCTATAAAGATAATAGCATTAGGATCAACAATTTATAAGAGTTACTGAGAAAATGTCAGTCAGTGAAGAATGGCAATCACCAAGAAAATTGATTTTTATGCATACCACTTGTAAAGCTCCGTTATAGTTGCCTGCCACTCCAGTTGATAAAACTTCAACAGTCATTGCTCTTGAGACAACGCTGGAGAACACGCTAGTCCATTGATTCTGTTATCAGAAAGAAATCAATACTGCTGATTAAAATGGAATCAGAAAATTATATGCTGATGTCCAAATATGCATTCAAGAAATCCTACCACATCCATCAGAATTTCAACCAAGCTGATGTGATTCATTATCACAACAGCAGACTCTCGAGATGCCTCAGATTTCAATTCCAAGGGTTTCGGACCAATCCCACGAGGGAAAGTCCGGACATATTCCTCTTCACTTAAAGTCTCAGCAGAATTGTCCGTGTTAGGTATCCATAAAGGCTCTCCTGTTTGGGCCATTTGGATTAATTCCTCCATTGCAGCAACAGCCAACTCAATGATCAAGGGCTTGTTGGCTTCAGTTGGAACGGAGACCGACCTAAGAAGATCAGCTGCACCATATATCTCACCTGCCATGCCTGTATGCGGCCCAAAATTTCCCGTTCCAAGATCAAGTGAACGAGATGATCCAGGAGAAAGATGTGCATAAGAAAGCATAGGTTTTCCAACGTACTTTGCAGCAATTCCAGAAATTCTATCAATCTAGAATGATGATACGCATGTAAATAAGTTAGAAACTACATATTAAAACACCTAATGGCTCACTTATTTTCTTAATCATTATTATAGACATAATTTGACGAAAGTGATTATAAATTTATACAAGCATATCTTATTAAAGCAAGAACCTTTAAACACTTATTGTAAAGAAATATTCCAAATATAAATGTCTCTAGTCTTCTCTTATTACCTCTTCCCTTAAGCGAGCATTCTCGATCCTCAAATGCTGCTCATCAAATGACATCTCGCCAATGGCAGCTGGTCCTCCACAGTTGGGACAAGTAGCATTGCTGAGAGCTTCTTTATACCTTATGTTCTCTGCAAGAAGCTTGTCATTTTCATTCTTCAGCTCTGTGTTCTCATGGCGCTCATGTTGAGACTGAAATTATTAATTCTATCACAATTAAAGTACTTCCCATATATAAACACATCAATGTACTAATAGAGTGATAATCATTGATAAAAGTTTTAAGCCTAAGAATTCTGGAAGATAAACACTTTACCTTCATTTGAGTACGCTTGTTTTGGAACCAAAATTTAACTTGTAAAGGCTCCAACCCTAATTGACGTCCAAGCTCTTTCCTTTGTTTATCGTCTGGGTGAGGGCATTCCTTAAAAAACCTGTAAATAAAATATTTCGTTAAAAAAAATGAATAAATTCATTAAGTATATATTATTGTCTCTTAATTATTTAATTCTGCCAGGCACTTGACTTACGCTTCCATTTCTGTGATTTGATGCTGGGTATGGCGGTGATAACGCTTCTTTTTGGGGCGCGTATTTGGATCTCCATCATCACCAGAAGGTGCTTCCATTATATCCGTCACCAATTTGCTCTCGAATTCATCATCCTTAATAAGGTCCACCTCATTTTCAGGTGTTTTATGACTCATATCCAGCAAGGAATGGTGGCTATCAAACATGTTTGGCTGAAACATCATGTTCTTAAGTTACAAACTTCAAAATTTCCAATCAGCTGCAAGGAGAAAAAAAATTAAGCGAAGCAATTTTAACCAAAAAATAATAACATAATTATAGTTTACAACAATTGACACAAGGGAACTATACCTCAAGAAAAAAAGATTACCCCCATTTGGAATCTGGAAATGCGATAGGGAATAAAGAATGCTGTTAAGGCTCAGATCTTGAGACTTTTGAGAGTGTGTGTAATGTATGAAAAAGGTGCTTTAGCGTTTATATCGAGAATGATTTCACTGGAATTACTTTTATTCCCTAGTTCTTGGTTTAATCAGATCTTGAAATGATTTGACTCTTGACACCAAACAGTAATTCATAAACACTTGACATGAAAATGAAATTAATTTTTGTCGGAACCTAATGGTGTTCATCAGAATTCTGTTTAAATCTTGAGAATGAACAATGTAAAAAGGGGTATGATAAGGGTAACTCTATATATGTATCTTGAATTCTTACATTCAATGTAATTTTAGGTTTACAAAATTCACTGACCTTTTTTATAGGTTTTCAGACTTCTTCCTATGCCCTTGGAGCTGCACATCTTCGCCAAGTAACCCTAGAGACTTCTCTCTCTCTCTCTAAAATGAGGAATAGCTTTTTGGTTTTGCTTTTAGAAGGTGGTACGTTGAGGTCAATAGATTCTGTGGCAGTGTCTGAATAAAACAAACGGGATGGTAACATGTAACAACATACTGGAATTTACTTAATTTTGGTTAGTGGCTTTTCAAAGAAGACTTTTTTTTCATCTGTCCTTACATGCCAATTAAAGAACTAAAAGACCAACACGGAGTTGACACGGTGTGAAGCCTTTGACACTGGAAAAGTTTTCAATCTGGCATTTTATTTAACGCCCAGGAATATTTCGGTGGAGTTTTACTCTGCTATTTTCTCTCTGCCAAAAAAAATAACGGATAAAGCAATATTAGAATACCAAATTCATCACAGAAAATAAAACTTAATTACTTCGGCAAGGTGAAAACTGAAAATCTTGTTCTTGTATAACTGAAGTGAGAATAAACAAACAGTATATCATGTTATGTGTGTGTTTTTTACTTACTGTTCTTGAAAGTGGATAGAAACCCTAGAAAACCCTATTCAGGTTTTAGGGTTAGAGACAAGCAAAGCAGGTCAGATCTGGTTTTAAGGTCAAATGGTTGATGAAAAAATGGAATTTGGTTAGAACTGTGAAGAGTGATTTTGAGGTTTATTGCTAAGGACGCTTTTCTTGTGAGTAGAATTTAAGGAGAATAGTAAGGACATGGAAATGAAAGGGAAAGAAAAAAAAAAAAAGCAGATAAAAATTAAAAGAGAGAGAGAGTAGATGGTGATGGTGATGGATGAAGAAGGAAGAAGAAAATGGGAAAGGTAGAGAAGATGAAGGAGTTATTGCAGAGCGTATAGAGAGGCAGCGAGAGCATTTATGGGTGTTTATTGCTGATGAGAGAGAAGTCTATGGGGTTGGTATCTTATGTTTAAATTCCACTACGTAAACATACATCTTACATACATACAGGTATATATTTGTGTGTGGGGGTGGTGGGATGGGTATGCTCTTTACTACATCTTCAACGCAGCTCACTTCTCACTGGACCCAATTTTTGAACTTCATTTTCCATTATATTTTACCCCAGTGAACATACACGTACAATTGTTCGCTCAAATCATAATATTTCAGACCATGAACCATTTAAATCATGATATTTTGGACAATGATAGGGTAGAGAGAAACGGGATGGGTGCATGGGTCCACTCAACGTTAGAGGTGTCACAATCGAGTCATTAAGGGTCGGGTCGTGATTTGAATAAATGCTAAATTTTGAACTTTTTTTTTATTACAATAGTCAACTCAAATCAAGACATTTCGAACTACAAATCATCCAAGCTGAATTGCTTGAAATTCCCTAATTGAATTAATACTTGATAATCATCTTTGCAAACAAGCATTCATTGCCTATGCTAAGAAATATGCTATAGGAAATATTACTGACTGGATGCTATTCAATTTTGTTGCTTGCTAAAATCTAGCATTTTTTATTTTTGAAATTAATGCATGTGATACCGGTGTACATATTTTCTAAAACATTCCAATGATAAAGTTATAGAAAGTCAATTTTGATAGCAATCTATTTTTTTAAAATAAACACGTTATACTCGATCAGAAAAGGTATCTTATTAGATTTTCTAGAATATCATGTGATCGAAATCAGTCTCTTGGTTTATTTTTCACTTGGTCATATTATAGTTCTTAAAAGTAAACTTTATCGACTACGCATTGTCTTGGAAATAGCTTTAGTGAACACTATTATGAATTGGATTCTTTTCTTGGACAATACTTAATTTTTCAATACATGACAAGAGCAAACTTAAATATCAGCCATATTTATTTTAATCCGCACGTGAAGTGATTCGAATATATGTCTACATAAAAGTACTTGTCATGCTTTTATTGATTGCCGTGTATTCAAGTTAACTAATTCAATATTTTCGTAAAAACTTTAACTACCCATGTTCCAATATTAATTCACATGGAATTTTTTTTCTAAAAAAAATGCAGTGTAATCAATCTTAATTCCCCCCCCCCCCCCCCCCCCCCCCTTTTTTTTTTTTTTTTTTTGGGTTACCTGTAGAGTATTAAATATGTCATAGTGTGACAGCAACCTTTATTTAACAGTGTAATTAAAATATATTGTCCCATTGTAGAAGTTATTGGTCTGGAGAGCCCCAAGGCCTCTTTAAATATAGAGAGCATTTCAGTGAATAATTTTGTATGGAGCTGTTTCTTTAATTACAAGCAGTCGGACTTTGATTATTTGGTTTTTTTGTTTTTTTGTTTTTTCCCAATGGAGCATTTAGTTTATTCAAACTTTTTGTTTTCATTATAAAGCCAATTATTCGATGGGTTTGAAGTTAATCATGCCGGTTTATTAAAAACGAACTTGAAATTAATTAATTACTCATATTTTATAGTTCAATTAGCTATATTAAGTGCAAGGAATTAATATTACCATTGTAGGCCTGTATTTAGAAGCCTATTGTACCAACCAGAAAATAATTAACTCAAAAACCTGATATGTGTCTCCATTTTGTCTGAGCATATTTCTTACTTAAATATAGGAGGAAAAAAATCTATAGAGTTCTTTGTTAAGAAAATAAAATCACAATTCATTTTTTTTTTTAATACTTATTTATGTTAGAAAATTTCCAAAATTTGCCACTGCTATATATATTCCATGCACGCTGCTACGTATTACAATGAAAAGTTGTAAATCCACTTCACATTTGTATCCCATTGATTGAAAATTAAAAAGAATAAAAATAGTTTACGTGCATTAGATGTGTACAAATATTGCCATGTAGACTAAGTCTCTGTTTGGTTTAGTTAGAAAAATTGTTAAAATTTAAATCAAAATCAATAATTAATTTTAACGGCACATTTCAGGTGACTCCCAACTTTTAACTTTTCAACTGTTAGATATTTTGATACCAAATGGCGTTGATGACTCATCGGATTGAATTAAAATTATATGGTTCATTTGGAATTTATTATTGAGACTATTTAAAATAATCGACCCAAAGCACGGAACTCATAACCCACAAGAAAAGTTAGACCAAGTATTGCGTGCAATGCTCGACCCACTTAGTTGACCTAAGTTGTTACTATATACATTAGCCCCTTTTGTGCTAGAATACACATGATATACATATACACGGTTGTGCCCTTAGCCCCCTTCCTTGGTGAGATTTTTGACTGCTTCTCTCTGTGACCTTTGCTCTTTGTGTTGTTTCTTTGGGAGACTCTACTGCCCACTTATTGTAATTAACTGATTAATTTCCATTAAATGTTGTATTTAATGAGTGGGTCATTACAATTAATTTGGGTGAATTGGAAAAGTCTCCAATATAGGCCCATAAGTTGATAATCCCATTTTAAGTGTCTTATATATGGTAAGGAATCCCACATCGAAAGTTTACAAGAAAAAATATTTGTTTATATAGTGGAATGTGTATATAAGTTATAATTTAATAAGTGACCTACAACTTGACTACTTTGGCTAGCCAAAGGCTAGCAAACTAGCCACCACTAGAGTGGTGCTTTGAACCACTCGCGCCGCGCCGCACCGTGTCTCGGTCTCGGCCCGCGTACGTCGCAAAATACGCATTGGGCGCTTTAGAGGCACACTTTGCACTTCGCACATACACGTCGTCGCGAGGAGTTGGGGAGCCTTATAGTTTCAGAAATGGATTCATGGTTCGATGACATGGCGATGGGAGGCTTGATGAGTTGGCACACACGTAGTAGGTTGCGTCACTTTGTCCCGCGTGGCAGTTGGTACAGTTGGACGTACGCGTGGCATCTGCATGGCTGGTGACTGTTCAAAATTGGTGAATATACATGATGAATGGACACTACACTTCATGGTTTAATCTGGGTCGTCATATTATGAAATAGTGTGATCCAATGGCCAAGACAAATCAGACCAAGTGGTGCACTAGGTCATGAAATATCACACACCCATTCAAGGAGACACTTCAATCTCTATAAATAGAGACTTCCAAATTCGTTTTGGATACACCAAATCAATTACAATTCCATTGATTTCTAAATTCTCCTCTCTCCATATTCTGTTTCCAAAACTTTCTCATATATTCGTCGTTATTCCGTTCGAGAACGTTCATTCTTTGGTTCGATCGACAAGGTTGGTAGTGTGCAGCATCGACTTTGGAAGAAGCGTTGTATCTTGGGAGACAGACGTCCATAATCTCATTTGCACTTTGTTAGGGGGCGAAATCTGTCTTAAGGAGATTTGTTTTGGCATACCTCGTTTCATCTTCTGCTTTTATTTTTCTGTTATTTTATTTGTTCTTTCGATTGCGTTAGTCGAATTTCTGACAACAATCTTAAGACATATATTTACTTTCTTTCTTTCTTCTGCATTTCTCTTATTGATTATTTTCTGTAATTGTGATATTTTACAGAAAATGACTAGTACTATTGAAAATACTACTAGTGATGTGATTGTGCCAAATTCTGGTTCCAATCAATTTGTCATGCCGCCGGCTTCACAACATGAGAAACCGAAAAAATTCAATGGCACAGATTTCAAGCGTTGGCAATAGAAGATGCTATTCTATTTGACAACGTTGAACTTGGAAAAGTTTCTGCGTGAAGAATGTCCCGCACAAACATCGGAGAATGCTATTGATAAAAATACTCAGCTAGCCATTGATGCATGGAAACATGCAGATTTCTTATGCCGAAATTACATTCTCAATGGATTGGATAACACTTTATATAGTTTTTATTGTGACTACAAGACACGGCTAAAGAATTATGGAAATCTCTTGACAAAAAATACAAGACAAAAGATGATGGAACGAAGAAATTCATTGTCGGTAAATTTCTGGATTATAAGATGTCTGATTCAAAGACATTAATGAGTCAGGTTTAGGAGATGCAAGTTATATTTCATGATATTGAAGCTGAAGGCATGACTTTAAGTGAATCTTTCCAGATTGCTGCTATGATCAAGAAACTACATCCATTATGGAAAGATTTCAAAAACTATCTTAAGCATAAACCCAAAGAGATGATGATGGAGGATTTAATTGTTCGACTTCGCATTAAAGAAGACAAACGGGCTGCAGAAAAGAAGACTAGCGCAACATGGAAGCAAATGCTAACATGGTGGAAGACTCGGTGTCTAAGAACAAGAAAATGAAGCGTTCTGACTCATCCATGGACAAAGAAAAAGTCAACAATGCAAAATGGTTCAAGGGAAACTGTTATATTTGTGGGAAGCCAGGACATTGGGCAAAAGACTGTCGAAGCAAAAGAAGGATACACCAAAGAAGAAATCGCCCCAAGCTAATATAACCGAAGTGGATAATATTTCTGCAGATGTTGGAGACATCAACCTATCCGCCGTTGTGTCTGAAGTTAATTTGGTATCTAATGCCAAAGATTGGTGGTTGGACACAGGAGCTACTCGTCACATCTGTGCTGATAAGGGTCTATTTTCTGAATATAAGACTCTGAATCATAATGAGTGCCTTTACATGGGCAATTCTACAACTTCCAAGATTGAAGGAATTGGAAAGGTTATTCTGAAATTCACATCGGGGAAGAAACTGACGCTGAATGAAGTTGTACACGTCCCATATATCAGAAAGAATTTGATTTCATGAGCTATACTTAGTAAGAAAGGATTTAAAATTGTGTTTGGATATGATAGATTTGTACTTACTAAGGGGGGCATGTATGTTGGGAAAGGTTATTTACTTGATGGTCTATTTAAGGCCAATGCTGTTATAGTGGACAAAAAATCTACATATTTGTATCCACAAGTTATTAATAAAACTAGTGATTCTGTTTATTTGCTCGACTCTCCAAATTTGTGGCATAGCAGATTAGGGCATGTAAATCGTGCTTCCGTAAGAAAACTTGTAGGTTTAGGTCTTATACCTAAACTTGAATCCGAAGACAAACATAAATGTGAAATTTGTGTTGAAGCAAAATTTGCTAAAAACCCTTTTAACTCGATTGAAAGGAATAGTGAACCGTTATGTTTAATACATAGTGACATTTGTGATCTAAAATTTGTTCAAACTCGAGGTGGTAAAAAATATTTTATCACGTTTATTGATGATCACAGTAGGTATTGCCATGTTTATTTATTAAGTAGCAAAAAATGAGGTATTGAATGCGTTTGTTACTTATAAAATCGAAGTTGAAAATCAACTTGGAAAAATGATTAAGGTATTAAGATTCGATAGAGGTAATGAATATGATTCATCCATGTTTAATGAATTGTGTGCTAAGTTTGGCATTATTCACCAAACAACAGCCTCTTATACTTCGCAGCAAAATGGGATTGCTGAGAGGAAAAATAGAACTTTAAAAGACATGGTTAATGCTATGCTTATAAGTTCTGGATTACCACATAACTTGTGGGGGGAAGCAGTGCTAACTGCTAATTTTATTCTGAATAGAGTTTTCCACAAGAAAACTGGTTGGATACCTTATGAAATATAGAAAGGGAGAATGTCTTCCTATAAATACTTAAAAGTGTAGGGGTGCCTAGCTAAAGTGGCTATTCCATCTCCTACAAGGATTAAGTTAGGTCCTAAAACTATTGATTGCATTTTTATCGGATATGCAATAAATAGTAGTGCATACAGATTTCTTGTGCATAAATCTAATATAAGTGACATTCATGTCAATACAATTATTGAATCCAGAGATGCTAAATTCTTTGAAGATGTGTTCCCTAATAAAAGAGATATTGTTGAGAATACTCAAAAGAGAACACGAGATAATGCATTTGACAACAATATAGACCTTGAACAAAGAAGGAGTAAAAGAGCAAAGGTTGCTAAATCCTTTGGTCCAGATTTTATATCTTTAATGATTGAAAAAGAGCCTCAAACATTTAAAGAAGCTATGACTAGTCCAGAATCTGTATTCTGGAAGGAAGCTATAAATAACAAAATTTAATCCATTATGAGTAAAAATACTTGGCAATTGGTTGATCTTCCTAAGGAAACTAAACCAATAGGATGCAAATGGATCTTTAAAAAGAAGTTAAAAGTTGATGGTTCAATAGACAAATACAAGGCTCGACTGGTTGTAAAGGGATATCGTCAGAAAGAAGGAATTGATTTCTTTGACACATATTCTCCGGTAACTAGAATTACTTCTATTCGAGTTTTAATTCCTATAGCAGCCTTGTATGATTTGCAAATACATCAAATGGATGTAAAGACTGCATTCTTGAATGGTGAATTAAACGAAGAAATATATATGGAACAACCAGAATGTTTCATAGTAAAAGGACAAGAGAACAAAATATGCAAACTTGTTAAATCCTTATACGGTTTGAAGCAAGTTCCTAAACAATGGCACGAGAAGTTTGACAGTACCATGATTAGGAATGGATTCATCATAAATGCATGTGACAAATGCGTATATTCGAAAAGATTTGAAAAGGCATACGTACTTGTGTGTCTATATGTTGATGACATGCTTATATTAGGAACTAATATAGACGTTATTAATAAAACAAAGAATATGCTTACCAATAACTTTGACATGAAAGATATGGGTAAAGCAGACGTGATTCTAGGAATGAAGATATCTAGAACATCAGATGGAATATTCTTGTCTCAAACTCATTATGTTGATAAAATAATTGAGAGGTTTAAGACTCATAATATTAAAAAGACGAGTAACCCATTTTTTCCTCTTATAGTTCTTCACAAGAATAGTGAAAATGGGAAACAGCAGTTAGAATATTCTCAAATTATTGGTAGTGTAATGTACTTAATGAATTGTACAAGACCCGATATAGCTTACTCGGTAAGTAAGCTCAGTCGTTACACAAGTAACCCAAGTAATCAACATTGGGATGCATTACTTAGAGTTTTGGGAAATTTGAAACGAACCAGAGAGTATTCATTATGTTATAGAAAATATCCTCCAGTAATTGAAGGATATAGTGATGCCAATTGGATATCGGATACAGACGAGTCAAAGTCTACCAGTGGCTATGTATTTACTCTTGGCGGTGGTGCTATATCATGGAAATCTTCTAAGCAAACGTGTATAGCTCAATCTACTATGGAATCTGAGTTTGTTGCTTTAGATAAAGCGGGAGAAGAAGGAGAATGGTTAAGACATTTCGTAGAAGATATTCCTATATGGCCAAAGCCTGTACCGGCTATTTGTATTCATTGCGATAACCGGCAACAATAGCCAGGGCTGAAAATTTTGTATATAACGGTAAGTCGAGGCATATACGTCGTAGACATAACATCGTTCGACAGTTGCTCTCAGATGGAACAATATCAATTGATTTTGTTAAGTCAAAAGAAAACCTAGCAGATCCATTTACTAAAGGGTTATCTAGAGAGCGTATAGACTGCGCATCGAGAGAAATAGGTTTAAAGCTTAAAACCCAATGAGTCATCTTAGTGGAAACCTAACCTAGCAACTGGAGATCCCACGGACTAGGTTCAATAGGAAAACTAATTACGAATGACTCGATAAGAACAGTTAGGAGTTTAACTCCTTCCTATTTCTATGATGCAAAAAGTGCTGACTATAAAGTTTATGAAGGATAAGCTTTTGCTTTTAATGATGACTATAAATAGTACAAGTGATTACCGTAGAGTAATTTTTGTAGAACATCACCTATGTAAGTGCAAACTTGACCGGTTCTTTGAGAATTTACTTAGGAGAATTCTCTAAAGCACTCGCATAACCCAAGTAGTTCAGGGCTGAAATAATGAACACAATAGAGAACCAAGTTTGAAATGAAAGATAATGTGTTTGGTCTATTGTCTGAGCTTACAATAACGGTTGACAGTTTAAAACGTTGCGTTCACTGATTAGCCAAGTGAGTTCGATAGACTCTTACTAAAGAAGGTTTAAAGCGAAAGCTACCTATCTTGATGTGTTATCTTTCTAATAGTACTCTTCTTTTATCTACATTGACTTCTTCCATTCATGTGGGGGATTGTTGGAATTAATTGATTAATTTTCATTAAATGTTGCATTTAATGAGTGGGCCATTACAATTAATTTGGGTGAATTGGAAAAGTCTCCAATATAGGCCCATAAGTTGATAAGCTCATTTTAAGTGTCTTATATATGGTAAGGAATCTCACATCGAAAGTTTACAAGAAAAAATACTTGTTTATATAGTGGGATATGTGTATAAGTTATAATTTAATAAGTGACATACAACTTGGCTACCTTGGCTAGCCAAAGGCTAGCAAACTAGCCACCACTAGAGTGGTGATTCGCACCATTCGCGCTGCGCCGCGTCCCGGACCCAGCCCGCGCACGTCGCAAAGTACGCATTGGGCGCTTTAGAGGCGCACTTCGCACGTACGCGTCGTCCCAAGGAGCTGGGGAGCCTTATAATTTTTAGAAATGGATTTATGGTTCGATGACATGGCATGGGAGGTTTGATGAGTTGGCACACACGTAGCAAGTTGCGTCACTTCATCCAGCGTGGCAGTTGGTACAGTTGGACGTACGCGTGGCATCTGCATGGCTGGGACTGTTCGAAATTGGTGAATATACATGATGAATGGACACTACACTTCAAGGTTTAATCTGGGTCGTCAGATTATAAAATAGTGTGATCCAATAGTCAAGACAAATTAGACCAAGTGGTGCACTAATTCATGAAATATCACCCACCCATTCAAGGAGACACTTCAATCTCTATAAATAGAGACCTCCAAATTCGTTTTGGATACACCAAATCAATTACAATTCCATTGATTTCTAAATTCTCCTCTCTCCATATTATATTTCCAAAACTCTCTCATATATTCGTCGTTATTCCGTTCGAGTACGTTCATTCTTTGGTTCGATTGACAAGGTTGGTAGTGTGCAATATCGACTTTGAAAGAAGCGTTGTGTCTTGGGAGACAGCGTCCATAATCTCGTTTGCACTTTGTTGGGGGGCAAAATCTGTCTTAAGGAGATTTGCTTTGGCATACCTCGCTTCATCTTCTGCTTTTATTTTTCTATTATTTTATTTGTTCTTTCGATTGCGTTAGTCGAATTTCTGACAACATTTGGCGGCATCTTGGCTACCGGCTTCGCCCTGTTTTGCTCGATTTTTCCCATGCTTTTTGGCCTTTTTTCCCTTTCTTGGTTCCTTCTTGTGGAGCTGCTTTATCTATTATTAGTTATTAATTTCAGTTATGTCCAATCCATTTTGATGTTAATCTTTGTGATATTGATAGGGGAAGTGTTTATAATAGTTCATAGCATTTTGATTTCATTATTGTTAATTAATTTGGAACTCACTTTAGTGTTTTTTTTTATCAATTGAAGGTTGTACTTAACTTCACAAATTGGCATCAGAGCTTCCAGTGGCTCGATTGATTACTGATTGTTCGATTCTATCGACTGGAAATCGAATAGCTATGTTTGTATGTGTGTATTTAGTGCAATTGAGGCGTTGGTATCACGATTTTCCTATAAGGACTTGAATCTTTCATAAATTCGTATCTCTCATTGTTACGGACCACAGATGGGTCCACTCTGGTAATTGGCCGAAATCCTTTAAATTATTGTAATAGAATGCCATTGTGTAGGGTGACCAATAGGATTGCGACTTTGCTCGATTCTAGTATTTTAGGACTATTTGCCTAAATTGTGATATTATCATTTTTGTGACAATATTGATTGTTGTTTAATTTTCGTATTGTTGCTAAGCTATTGGTTGTTAGAATTATTACCTTTGACCTTACTCACCCAAAAATTCCCTTGAGACTAAAGTTCGAATTTTACGAAATTCCAAATAATTTAGACCGGTGTATAACTACGACCTATAGGACATACTGTGTGGTTGTCTCTTTGAATGTTGCTTACATGCTACGTGTCTTATTTGTTAAGATGTATGCGCACTATTTTGACTTGGGTGTCTTTAACGATAAAAATAATTTTTATATTTGGAAATAAAAGATGAAATGGATTTTAGTACAATAAAAAGTTTCAAAAGTCATTGATAATTCTTTTGCTGCAACTATCACTGAGGATAAAAAAAATGAGTTTGATGAAGTTGTTTATACCTCTATTATTTTGCACTTATCTGATACTGTTTTGCAAAAAGTTGGCAAATGTAACATTGTCGAAAAACTTTGAAAAAAGGCCGAGGAGCTTTATTTGACTCAATCCATGACTAACAAACTTTTCTTGAAAAAAAATTTTAGTTTCAAAATTGATCCATCAAAAAATCTAGATGACAATCTTGACGTTTTCAACAAATTGGTTCAAGATATTACAAATTGTGGTGAAAAGGTTTCTGATCTTAAAGTTAATATTCTTTTGAGTGTTATTCCTCATAAATATAAGAATGTCAAGAATGCAATCAAATATGGGAGGGAGACCTTCACATCCAATATAGTCATCGATATCTTAAAGGCTAAGGAGAGTGAAATGAAAGTTGAAGGAAATGAGAGAAATGCATGAGAGATTCACTAAATGAAGTGTAGAGCTCAATTTAAAGGTAGAGAGATGTAAAACAATGGTGGTAAGAAAACGTGGAGAGTTAGATCTAAGTCACAGGGAATGCTAAGGGGAGGAAATGTTACGGTTGTGGGAAACTAGGACATTTCATAAATGAATGTCGAAAAGATAAAAGTAAATTGAGAGATTAAAAGGGTGGTAAACTTAGTGGGTGCAAACGGTGTTCTCTAGAGAGATGAACCTGGTGAAGGCTATGTGCTCTTAGATAATGAACCAACTGAAATTAACATGTATATGGACTGTCATATACATGAGTGGATTCTTGACTTCGGTGCTTCTTTTCATATTACAGCAAATAAATTATGTTTTGATCAATTACATGAGTCTGATCATGGATATGTAGTAGCATGGGGGTAGAATCACATATAAGATCACTGGCATGGGTAGTGTGACCGTCAGATTTGACAGTAGTTTTGTGCACACCCTAAAAGAAGTTAGGTATATTCTACATATGGATAGGAATCTAATTTATGTGGGAGAGTTGGAGCGAACATGTTTAACTTTTGTACTTAGTGATAGAATGTTAAAAATGTTTAAGGGATCACTTAGAACCTTTAAGGCTACTTAGAACAATGGCATTTACATCACGCATGATGAAGCGATAGGTGGTTTAAATTTCACTATCACTGACATTGATCACACATACAATGGCACAATAAGTTAGCTCACGTTAGTGTTAAGGGACTTGAGTTTCTTAACAATGGCGTGTTCGGTAAGGATCAGGTATTTGACATGCTATTTTGTGATCATTGTGTGCTTGGTAAACATCGTAGGATGTCATTTGTTTCCAGCACACACAAGATATCTAAAGTGTTAGAATACATACATACTGATTTGTAGGGGTTTGGGGAGTATCCCACTTTTGGTGGCAACAAATATTTTCTATCTATTATTGATGATTTTTCTAGATGTGTGTTGGTTTATTTACAGAAATATAAATTTGAGACTTTCGTGAATTTTAAAAATTGAAAAGTTTAGGTGGAGAATCAGACACGTAAGAAAGTGAAATATTTGCGTACTAGTAATGGTCTCGAATTTTACAATACTAAATTTGATAATTTGTGCAATGAATCTGGTATCACTAGACATAGGATTGTGCTTTACACTCTCCAGCAAAATGGGGTTACTGAAAGGATGAATCGTAATTTGCTTGATAAAATTTGATGTATGATGTTAAGTTCTGGTGTGCTTAAGTCTTTTTAGTTTGAAGCTGTTATGACTGTGCTTTATCTTACTAACATGACTTCTTCAACTACTTTGAATAGGATACTTCATACGAGATTTGGTACAGTAAATGTATTGATTATTCTATACATAGGACCTTTAACTTTGCTGCTTTCTTTCATCAATGTGAGGGAAATCTAGAACCTAGAGTTTAAGTTGCAATGTCAAATTTAATGAGTCTGTCAAATTAAATGAGTCTGAAATGCCTTGCAGAAAGAGTAAGAAGCAATAAGAAACTATTATGGAAGAGTTATGAGGTGGAGCGAGTAAGTGCCCATTCAAAATATAGAATGTGATGAAAACGTTGTTGAGGACAACCATATTGACCAAAACCCTCTAGCTAATTATCAATTAGCTAAAGATAGAGAGATGAGATCACATAGTGAACCCAAAGGATATCTGACTATACTATAGCCCATACTAGCTATCAAGAACTAATTGATAAGGAGCCAAAACCTATGAGTCCATGAGGAGTGAGAAAAGTGAGAAGTGCTTAGGTACCAGAGATGAGTTCTCTTGCCAAGAATGAAACTTGGGATTTAGTTTCTAGACCTAAGGATAAATCCATAGTAGGATGCAAATAGGTTTATAAAATTAAGAAGGAAACCACTGAGAGTGAGCCCATGAGATATAAGGCTAGGTTAGTAGCCAAGGGGTATATGCAAATGGAAGGGCTAGATTATAATGAGATATTTTGCCATTTGTGAAGTATACTACTATTATGGTCATACTTGCTTTTGTTGTTTACTATGACTGGGAATTTAAACAATTTGATGTCAACATTATTTTTTTGCATGGTGACCTTGATAAAAAGATTTTTATGAATCAATCTAAAGGTTTTGAAAGTAAGTCTAAACCTAATCATGTGTGCTTTTTAAAAAAAATTCCTTTATGGGCTAAAATAATCCTCACGTTAGTGGTATAAAAGGTTTGATTCTTATGTGTTGTCTATTGGTTTCAATAGAAGTGAGTTTGACCATTGCTTGTATTATATGCACCTCAGCACTAATAAAGAGTGTGTATTTGTTACTTTATGTAGACAATATGTTGTTAATTTGACCTAACATGAATGTGGTAAACAAGATTCAAATGGAGTTAGGGAAATAATTTGACTTAAAAGACCTAGGACATGCTAGGAAAATCCTTGATACATATATTAACATGAATATGTCTAATTATTGCTTGTATGTGCTTCAAACTCTTTACGTGCTTAAAGTTTTGAAGAAATTTGACACGCTTGATTGCGAATTTGCTTATGTGCTTCTTGGAACTCATTTTACTTTATCAAAAGAATAATCACCCACTAATGATGAAGAAAGAGAATTGATGAATAATTTTGTTATTCAAATGTTATTGGCTTCTTTATGTACATTATGGTCTGTACTAGACCTGATGTGGCTTTCATTATGAGTAGTTAAGTAGGTACATGTCGAATCCCGATCTTAAACATTGGGAAGCGTCAAAGTGGTTACTTAGATACTTGAAAGGTACTTTTGATGCGGGTTTAGTTTATAAATCTACAAATCAAGGTGTGAAACCTAAAGGTTTCACATATGACAACTATATGGTAATAGAGATAATAGAAAATCTAGTTCCTCTTATGTGTTTACTTTGTGGGACTCTTGTGTGAGTTGGAAGTCTCAACTTCAACATATAATCACTTTATCACCGCTGAATCTGAGTATATTGCTTTCACGAAATCTATCAAAAAAGCTTTGTGATTTAGAGGTTTACTTAAAAATATAGGTGTTTAAAGTGATAATGTGACAGTATACTATAATAGTCAATATGCTATTCATTTGTATAAGAATATTGTGTTTCATTAATGTACTAAACATATTGATGTTAGGCCGCATTTTATATTTAGTATCTCAGGATTTGATAAAACTTGAGACAATGTATTCATATTATAGCTCTGCAGATATAGAAACTAAGGTGCTCCCCTCGTGAGTTTTAGAAATTATCTTACACTTCTAAACATCGGTAAACATATGTGATGTTTCAATTTTATTTGAAATTATATTGTGCAACTATTAAACTAATTCTTTCTGCTTTGTAGGTGTATTTGGCATCAAGATGGATGTTTGTTAGGTATTTTGATACCAAATTAACCTCGGGTGATGATAACTCGTTGGATCGAATTAAAATCGTTTGGTTTGTTTGGAACCTAGTATTGAGACTATTTAAAATAGTCGATCCAAAACACGCAACTGGTACCCACAAAAGAAGTTAAACCGAGTATTACATTCAAGGCCCAACCTACTTAATTGACCTAAGTTGTTACTTTATATACTTGGCCCCTTTTGTAATATGAATACATATAATATACATAGACATGGTTTTGCCCTTAGCCCTTTCCTTGGTGAGATTTTCAACTACTTTTGTCTATGACCTTTGCTATCGTCTTTCTACGGTTCTTTTGTGAGACTCTTCTACCTCACCTACACTGGCACCACGATCAGCGTTTTGGCTATCGGCTTCATCTCCGTTCTGCTTGATTTTTTCCTCTATTGTTCGACCCTTTTTTCCTTTCTTCGTTGCTTCCGTGTGCGGTGGTTTATGTGTGATTCCAGTAGGTGTTTCCTTCATGGTTTCGAGTGGGATTCTTGGGAAGGTATTTATATTAATTCATAGCATTTTGATTTCTTTGTTAATTAATTGATTTGAAACTCATTTAGCATTTGCTTGATCCATTGGACGTTGTATTTAACTCCACAACAATCACACATTTCATCAATTTATACCAAAATCTTCTTAGAATCCGATTTTAACAAAACTAAACATGGGTGAAATCCATAAGGCTTGGGTTACTTGCTCTTGTATTGTTACCATAATAGGTGCTTGGGAGTATCATGGTGCTTTTTAGTGGTGTAGTACTACATGTTTATTGTTGTATGTTGTTGGATTTATATGCCATAATAGACAAGTGAGAAAAATCAACACAAGGATTTAACGTGGTTTGACAATGTGCCTACGTCTACAAGCGAAGCAAGGATATTTTATTCAATATGAATAATAGGGTTAGATCATCGGTATATATATTGTAAGGAAATTTATTAAACAGTTAATTGAATTAGAAGAAGTAACAAACAAATTACATATGACAGAAAATAAAATGGACGTCTTGGAGCTGGGGCATGTGTTCAACACAGTGCTTTTAAAGCAATATTCACCCCCTCACCGACCGAATTAATTCGAACTGCGTAAACTGCAGATGTGCAGTCGAACTGAAAGAGTGTGCCGAAACAGAATCACCAAGTAACTGGAAGAAGACATGAATTCGAACAGAAGCAGAGAGATTTCGTGCCGTTGTTGTGGTGTGTCTGAATAGAAGAGATTGTTCAATATATATAGGCAAGGAGGAGCCTTTGCCTCTTAATGCAGTCATAACTCCAGCCATAACTCCGCCATTTTAATTATGACGTTTTGGAGTTACAAAATAAATGGAAAACAGTTTTTAGGTTATGTTTTAAATGGAAAAACGTAAAAAAAATTCCAAAATGTGGCTTGCACTTTGTGGCAAATTTATGACTCATTCAGTCTGACATTCGTGCACGCATGTCGCGCCCACACAAGTTCAAAGCTCGAAAGCCAAGTCGGTCTAAGATTTGCACCCTCCTGCGATCGCGTAGGCCATGGAGGAGTCTCTATTCAACAAATGGTTACACATTACAAATTGTTAACCATATATAAATTGGTCCCCAAACTCATTTCTATCCTATGTGGGATAACTATTTAAGTTCTCCTACATTGCCACATTTGTTTTCCTTTTTCAATGTGGGATGGCACTACTTATAGTCCCCATATATTCTCACTTTTCCATTTCTAACCAATGTGGGATTGTAATCCCTTTTAAGGCTCCTCTTCAAATCCCAACTTTCAATCAATGTGAGATTAATTTCACATACACAAGTGAATCTATTTGCCAATCAATATATTTTCCATCAATCCCCCACATGAATGGAAATTAATAGAGACACAGAATACTTGGTGACAAAGTTCCACAGTTGAAACTTGCATAGGATAGGTAGGTGTTACCCTTTGAACATTCCCTTATGAAAATACATTTACTTTACTAGCTGATCAGTACGTCTTTGAACTGTTCTGCCTTTTGTGTAAACGATAATGTACCTCGCACAAGATTCTTCCTAACATAATACAGTTCTCATGGTTATGTTCGTTTGTGGCCATGAACATATGCCTGGTTCAGTGAGAGTTATTAAGAATTGGGCCTCACAATTCCCTTCGAAGCGGCCCCACTTCTCTCTCACATAGGTGATTTCTTAATTAAGAGTAACCCACATTACTCTACTCGGATTTTCGACGCATAAGAATCATTAAAAAGCCTATTACTTATCCTCTTCCCACAGGCATCACTGTTATTATAGGAATGGACATGAGATAACCCCCACGGTGATATTGTTAAGTATTTGCAATTAGGTTTTCTCATTGAACCTAGATCTTGGAATCTTCAATCAACTAGGTTGAGTTTTCATTACAATAACTTATTCTTTTAGAGGCTTAAGTCCCGTTCCTCTTGATGATTTTGCAACTAACTCTCTATTTAACCCTTTGGTTAGCGGATCAGCAATGTTATCTTTAGACTTTACATAGTCAACAGAGATAACTCCAGTTAAGAGTAGCTGTCTTATGGTATTATGTTTACGACGTATGTATCTAGACTTACCATTGTACATGTTGTTTTGTGCCCTTCCAATCGCAGATTGACTATCAAAATGTATGCAAATTGTTGGCACAGGTTTTGACCATCTTGGAATATCTTCTAAGAAATTACGTAGCCATTCAGCCTTTTCACTACATTTATCTAGAGCTATAAACTCAAATCCATGGTAGATCTTGCAATAACTGTTTGTTTAAAGGATTTACATGATAAGGCTGCACCTCCCAAAGTGAACACAAATTCACTAGTAGACTTTGAGTCTTTAATATCAGATATCCAATTCGCATCAGTATATCCTTCAATAACTGTATGATATCTGGTATAGTGCAGTCCATAATTACGAGTATATTTCAAGTATCTTAGTACTCTTACTATTCCTTTCCAGTGGTCAGACCCTGGATTACTAGTATATCTACTCAGCTTACTAACTGTGTAAGCTATATCTGGTCTTGTACAACTCATTAGGTACATAAGACTTCCGATTATTCTAGAGTACTCTACTTGAGAAATATCATCGCCTCTATTTTTCGATAGATGTTGACTTGTATCTATCGGTGTTCTAGCCATGCCAGTATCATCATTATTGAATTTTTTCAAAATTTTGTCCACATAATGTGACTAACTTAGAACGAGTCCATCTGATGTTCTTGAAATTTTAACTCCAAAAATTATATCAGCTAAACACATATCCTTCATGTCGAATCTTGAATTCAACATATTTTTAGTAGATTTAATCATCTTATCGTTGCTACCAACGATGAGCATGTCATCAACATAAAGACATAAAATGACATAACAATTTCTTGTGTCTTGGATGTAAACACATTTGTCACATTCATTGATTTTAAATCCATTTTCCATCATGGCATTATCAAATTTTCTGTACCACTGTTTTGGCGCTTGTTTTAAGCCATATAATGATTTTATCAATTTACACACCTTGTTTTCTTGTCCTGGTACAACAAACCCCTCAGGTTGTTCCATGTAAATTTTTTCTTCTAAATCTCCATTTATAAAAGCAGTCTGACATCCATTTGATGTACTTCGAGATTGTACAAATATTCAATAGCTAATATTATTCGAATGAAAGTTATTCTCGTTACCGGAGAATAAGTGTCAAAGTAGTCAATGCCTTCTCGTTACCTATAACCTTTAATTACATGTCTGACCTTGTACTTATCAATAGTTCCATCTGCTTTCATTTTCCTTTTGAAAATCCATTTATACCCTAGTGGTTTGCTTCCCGGGAGAAGATCAACTAGCTCTCATATATGATTTTGCATAATGGAATTTATTTCACTTTTAATGGCCTCTTTCCATTGAGGTCCTTCTGAAGAGTTTATAGCTTCTTTGAAACTTTGACGTTCAGTTTCTAGCATATAGGTCAGAAAATCAGGATCATAAGATTTTTCTGTCCTTTCTCGTTTGCTACGTCGTGGTTCAACCTCAACTTCCTCTTCTACTTCTTTGTCTTGACTATTCTCAATCATATTCTCATATGTCCGTTTAGAAGAGCTTGCTTCTTCTTTGGACTTACATGGAAATACATGTTCAAAGAATGAAATATTTCTTGATTCCATTATCGTATTTTTGTGTATGGACAAAAAACCGATAAGCACTACTGTTATGTGCATATCTGATAAATATGCAATCAACAGTTTTTGGTCATATTTTCACCTTCTTTGGTGTAGGTACAGTCACTTTGAAAAGACACCCCCACACTCGTAAGTATTTGTAGGAAGGCTTCCTTCCTTTCAATAACTCGTAAGGGCTCTTTTCTTCTTTCTTTCGGGGTACCTTATTTAAAAGGTAATTAGCTGATAACACAGCTTCCCCCCACATGTTCTGAGGTAACCCAGAACTTAATAACATTGCATTCATCATTTCTTTCAATGTTCTATTTTTCCGTTCAGCAACACCATTTTGTTGTGATGAATAAAGTGCTGTTGTTTCATATTTAATTCTGTGTTGTGCACAGAATTCGGCAAATGGTGATTCATATTCACCACCTCTATCACTTCTCAATACTTTGATCTTCTTGTTGAGTTGATTTTCAATTTCATTTTATAGAGAACAAATTTCTACATAGCTTCGTCTTTACTTTTAAGAAAATACACAAAATAATATGTTGTGCTGTCGTCAATAAAAGTAATAAAATATTTGTTGTCTCCCCTTGTTTGTACAGATTTTAAATCACATATATCTGTCTGAATTAAATTAAGAGGTTCAGTTCTTCTTTCAAAACATTGAAATGCTGACCTTGTCAATTTTGCTTCAACACAAGTTTCACACTTATTTTTATTATCAATTTGGAATGTATGTATGCAATTTAAGTTAATTAGTCTACGCAAAGTGTCGTAATTAACATGTCCTAGTCGACCATGTCACAAATTGGAAGACTCAACCAAGTAAACGGAAGAGTTATTCATTTTATTAATTTTTGGCTTAATAGCCATTACATTGAGCTTAAAAAGCCCACCACTAACATAACTCTTTCCTACAAATATTCTAGACTTAAACAAAATAACTTTGTCTGACTCAAACACCATACGGAAACCATGCTTGTTCAACAGCGAATCGGAAACCAAATTCCGTACAAAAATAACTTAGAGTCAGCTCTTTCCCAAAAGTCATCTTTAGAACCACTTTTCCATGGCCTTTGATTTTGGAGGTCGCTGAATTTCCCATATACAGCTTTTCCCCATCCGCTGCTTCAAACCCACTAAACATCTCCTTATAGGAGCAAACGTGTCGGGTGGTGCCAGTGTTTATCCACCATTTTCTCGAATTTGAACCATCGGTTCACTTCAGAAATGACGGCTGCAAGGCTGATGTCAGATACATCTTCAACCACATTTGCTTCTTTTTTCTTCTTCGGCAAACGGCACTCCGTAGATTTGTTACCAATCTTATCACAATTGAAGCATTTCCCTTGAAACTTCTTCTTGGAAATTCCACCTTTTGGCCACAACTTGGGCCATTTGCCACCAAATGGCCCAGACTTATTCTTATTGGTCTTGGAGCTTTGGCTATGCTCCACAACATTGGCTTTAGCACAACTAGATTGAACCCTCTTTCAGAACTTTTGTTGTCTTTTTCAATTCGAAGTCTAACAATTAGTTCTTCAACGTTCATTTCCTTTCGCTTGTGCTTTAAGTAGTTTTTGAAATCCTTCCATGCTGGAGGTAGCTTTTCAATTGTGTAAGCCACTTGGAAGGATTCACTTACAACCATTCCCTCGAAATGAATTTCATGCAAGATCACTTGTAATTCTTGTACTTGACTGATTACAGATTTGGAGTCCACCATTTTGTATTCCAAAAAGCGACCAACAAAAAACTTCTTAGCTCCGGCATCCTCGATTTTGTACTTTTTGTCCAAAGACTCCCATAATTCCTTTGCCGTTTTTATTATGCAGTACACATTGTACAATGAATCAGCTAAACCGTTCATCACATTATTCCGGCACATGAAATCAGAATGCTTCCAAGCATCCACTGCACTGATTGCTTGAATGTCTCGTTGACCCTCTTGGAGCACTGGAGCGTTTTTAGTCAAGAATCTCGCAAGATTCAAGGTCGTGAGGTAAAACAGCATTTTTTGTTGCCACCTCTTGAAATTCGAAACATTGAACTTCTCCAGCTTTTCCCCGTGATTAATCGGGACTATCACAATTGGACCAGTAGCCAGAGTTAGCATGGGAGCCACAATCTTAGTTCCACTCACTTGGTATATTAGTCACAGTCTGTGTTACTGGAGCCACCACTTGAGCCACATCAGAACTTGGCATAGCCACAACCGGAGCCACGGAGGCACAATTTCATTTGCAGATCCCACAACGTTATTAGTAGGTGTATTTTCTATTTTTGAAACACAATCAGAATATTAGTAACAAAAATAGGGCTTTAAGATTGTAAGGAAACTTGTTAAAGAGTTAACTGAGTTAGAAGAAGTAACAAACAAATTGCAGTGGACAGAAAATAAAATGGAGGTCTTGGAGCCGAGGCCTGTGTTCCAGATAATGTCCTTAAAGCAATATTCGCCCCCTCATCGAAGTAATTCGAGCGGCATGAACTGTAGATGCGCAGTCAGACTGAAAGAGTGTGCCGGAACGGAATCACCAAGTGACTGGAAGAAGATAGGAATTCGAACAGAAGAAGAGAGATTTCGTGCCGCTGTTGTGGTGTGTCTGAACTGAAGAGATTGTTCAGTATATATAAGTAAGGAGGAGCATTTGCCTCTTAATGCAGCCATAACTCTGCCATTTTAATTATGACGTTTTGGAGTTACAAAATAAATGGAAAACAGTTTTCAGGTTATGTTTTAAATGGAAAAACGTAAAAGAAAAATTCCAAAATGTGACTTGCACTTTGTGGCAAATTTATGACTCATTCGGTCCGACATTCGTGCACGCATGTCGCGCCCACACAAGTTCAAGGTTCGAAGGTCAAGTCGGTCCAAGATTTACACCCCCCCTCCGGGGGCATAGGCCATGGAGGAATCTCTATGCAACAAATGGTTACACCTTACAAATTGTTAACCATATAAAAATTGGTCCACAAACTCATTTCTATCCTATGTGGGATAACTATTTAAGTTTTTCCACAATGCCACATTTCTTTTCCTTTTCCAATGTGGGATGACACTATTTATAGTCCCCATATATTCCCATTTTTCCATTTCTAACCAATGTGGGATTGTAATCCCTTTTAAGACTCCTCTTCAAATCCCAACTTTCAATATATATATATATATATATATATATATATATATATATATATATATATATATATATATATATATATTAGCCATAGCCCTATACCTAACGCAATGACGTTGTCCCTGCACCTTAACTTATTCTGCGTCCCTATCAAATAGACAGTAAATTAAACCTCAAGAGGCTGATGTAGGCACTCCGCTCCGCTCCATTCAATGTGCTATGCACCTTTACGAATATTCACCCTTTCGGAGAAACAATAGAAGAAATATAGCCAAGGAAAAAACCATCTCGAACCAATAGGTTGGGACACCTCATCTCTAACACCTAGAGATATTAATCAAGTTCAAGCAATGTTTGAACCTGCTCATTGTGATTGACTTTGTCAACATGTCTGCTACATTATCTGAGGTATGCACCAGTAATTTTTAATTTTACATATTGATTGCTCATCTTCTCTCATATTATTGATTAAAATAGATATTCATATTAATGCCCTTTTATTTTTAAAATATATAACGGAATCACATGACAATGAGATCAATGTACCGAAAAGAAAAGGTATGCTTAATTGTTTAAAAATTAAGAGCCTCTAAGAAATGAGCATGTTTAAAGACAATCTGTCACAATGTTTGTACCAACTCTCCATATTAAGTTCGTCTTATATTCCAGATTCTAATCATATATCTGTCTTTTGTACTAATGGCTTGTTTGAACGTACTTAATTTTGATGTATTTTTATCTAAGATAATATTCAGTTTTCAAGTAAAAACTTACTTTTTTGGAAAGACCTCTTACTTATCTCCAAAAAAGATTAGGACTTTTCTGTAATTTTTAAACATTTTTAATGTCATTAAATAGGAATTATTTATGTATTTCATGTCTTTAAACGACTTTTGTTTTTATTGTGCATGCAATCAAGTGCCTTCATTGATAGGTGATATACAAATTGAGCAGTTGCGTTCAGAATTAATTGTCTTAAAACAATGAACTAAGGTTAGCATTTTAAAATAATAATAATAATAAATAAATAAATTCATAGTGTCATCTATTCTACCAATTGAGGTCTTGACAGTGATGAGTAGATCTTGATGGTAGGGATATTAATACACTAGAATATATGGGAACTTATTAGACATTATCATTGTGTAGAGTTTAAATCTATAGCATAGACGTAAAAAGAATTAAACTAAACTTGACTGTTTTGCAGAGTATCTATTCGTATCAGAATAGTGGTTGTATTTGTGAACTCTAAGGATCTTTGAAATTCCAATAAGTGAGATCTAGTTATATGGTAAAATAATTCGATATGTAGGGAGTCAAAAGTAATGAGTAAATATTCGTGTTTAGAATCCGCCATTCATTTGTGTTAGGTCCAAAGTGTTTTGGAAAAGTTTCGTGTCCATAAAAATCATTTTACCTTGTTATATTTAGGGTTAAGTTGTCGAGGGTTGGGAGTATCTTTGAAAGGAATGAAAGTTAGTTCAAGAACATCAAGTCCAAGTAAAAACCGATCACTGGTTCCCAAGTGAACTGCTCAAGCGATTTTAGCAGAACCGGACCACTTGCTGATAATCCAAGGGTTGCTCGAATGGTCGTGTCGTTTAAGAAATCCATAGTACACAATTTTCAACCTTCTTACAATCACAAACAATCCATAACTCTCCATATTATAAAAACCTAAGGCAAAATTCGTCCCTATTGTGTGTTGAGTCTTGATTTTTTTAAGAGAACACAATGTTGAAGGTCAAATACTCATTTCATAATTCTCTTGCCTCACAAGATCAAAATATCAAAATCTCAAAAGATTAAAAACACCGATAAACCTTCACAAGATATCTTTCAGAGTTTTTAAGATCTAGAGAGGTGGCCATAGTTTCGCTTTGTGAAAACGAGTTTGTTCCTTGTGATTCACGAGAGAAAAAAAAAACTAGAGGTTCTGGAACTAGTGTTGGTGTGCACAATCAAAGAGTTCTTAGGTGATTACAGGTTGCGGGTCAGAGTTTACTAAGGTTTAATTGTATTTGGATGGACAAATTCTGTTTGTTAAATCTTTTCTAATGGATTATTTACAGGCACATGTGCTCGGAGGTTTTTTTCACTTAAAGAGTTCTTTAAGAATTTTTCTTTCATAATCAAATCTTGGAGTTGATTACTTTTTTACTTTGTTATTTATGCTTGATTGATAGTTAGGGTTTAAACTGATTTCAATTCATATAGATAATAATTTATGACTTGTTGCATGTTACTGTTCGTTAATTTTTAATTTCACATATTACACCCAGTCACCCTCTCTAGATATATTAGTTTGGTCGAACCTCATTTATTTCAAGTGGTATTAGAGCGCCATATTTCGCTTTTTTGGCCCATTATTATCTAGATGAGTTAATCATTATCTATTTCTCCATACTTTAGTGGAAGCAATTGTGCTTACTAAAAGGTTGGGAAGAAAACTTTCTTGAAATGCATCGATTAGAGAGTTTGGATGAGTGTAGAGAAAGGTTGCATCTACATCTGTTGCTGTTGGTGTTACACGTACAAAAGTTTATGATTTGACTATGGATGAATTAGTTAAGGGTCCGTTTGATTGCAAGGTGGAAAGAAAATGTTTTATAGGAAAAAATAAATTCTGGAAATTATTTTACTGAGAATTGTAATTAATTGTATTTGATTGGTATAATTTTCTATGGAAAATGTTGAAAGTTTGGAATCTATTTGACTTCGTTTTTTATGGAAATTGTCCATTAAAGAATAATGTTTTCTACTATTGGGTCTAGAATTTGTTTCAATTGCCAAAAATAAAAAAAAAATAAAAATCATATCGAATAACATTCGTTTGACTTTGTTTTGTATGGAAATTCTCAATAAAAATGAAAATATTTTTATCATTGAGTTTATATATATATATATATATATACTAGGTTTAAGCAACGTGCAATGCACGTTTGCTTAGTTATATATAATTTTTTTGGTTCATTAAATAATTAATGATGTAATGTTTATGTAATTGATAAATAATTACACAATGTGATATATTAATTTTAATTTGAATAGTGTTAAATTCTAAATTAAATGTATAAGTTTGTGTTTCGTACTATTATATTATATTAAATTTTGTATTTAATCATGAACTTTTTGTACATAATAAAATAATAGATAACATTATAATACAAAATAAATAAATAAATATTTTTTCTTCATTGAGTTCAATGTACCTTACCAAATAAATTATTAACATTTTTAAATTGATAATCTCCACATTCATTTTGTTTTTTTAGTTTCATTTTTTCATAGTGACTAAAATGTAGTAGTACAAAGTTTTTTGCATTTTCCATTCATTTATTAATAATGTTCTAAAAGGCGTAATGCGTTGCGAGATGTCGATGTTGAGAATCAAGAATCATAAGTTTAGGCGTGTCAATACGAAGGATAAGCGTCATAATACGTTTCGTATTTTTAATATTATTTTAATTATTTTTAAGACATTAAATATATTTTTATTTTAAAAATTAGTTTTTTTCTATATTATAAAAAAAATAGATTTTTACTATATCATAAAATCATCTAATATTTTAAAATAATACTTACTAAACATTTAATATAATACTATAATATTGTTAAATAGTGTTAGGTGTAGGAGAATTTTACTTTTTTTTATTAATAAAGGAACTAAACATGAGCGTTAATCATAGGTAATTTATACGAAAATTTTGCGGATTTGATAATTCCGATATCTGAAAAATGGAGATGAAGGATTTTGATTCACAATCGAGAATGATTCCTACGTGAAGTTTGTGGATATTCAACTGCGGTCGAACTGAATGCAATAATTACTAAAAATAATTTAAAAAAAAGAGTAAATCTATCTTTCTAATTAGATTTATGATATATTCCTACAATTAGTCCCAACCCTAAAAATTAAAAATAAATATGTAAAATAGTTTCTTTGTTAAATTAAAATATTTTTATTTTAAACTTATAGAAATAATAATCTACCTTAATTATTAAATAATCAAGTGTAATTTAATTCAATCTGAAAATTAAATAATGAAAGTGAATATTACAATTTAATTAGTTGTAATGCAAAATTCCAAATTGTCCAATTAGAACATAATTTAAAATGATTTTTGATGAGTATTTTTAACATTTTTTTTTTGTCTCACTTTTTTTTTTTTTTTTTAAATTTTATAAAACCTACTATTCGGAGTTAAGAGCAATCATATAAATTCACATCCCACATTGGAAGTTTTTGAAACCTTTGGAGAGAAAATGTATCTATATAATGAGCATTACATCCAATACTTCTACTTGAGCTTTAGAGTGTGTCAAATTTGGAAGCCCAATATATTGGAGTTAAATGATTTTTAAATTAAAAAATTCCGTTGTTTTTCCGTTAATCAAGAATTCCGTTAGTTTTTTCCGTTAGAACCACAAATTCCGTTAAATAACCACTTTTTATATATAGAAGATATATATTTATATATATATATATATTCTAATATATATATATATCTACTATATATATATATTCTTCATATATAAAAGTGTCTATTTAACGAAATTTGTTTAACGGCAACTACGGATTTTTGATTTACTGGAAACTACGAATTTTTTTAATTTAAAAAATCTTTTAAACCCATACTGGGTTTCAACAATTTACAATTCAAGCACATATAAGTATTGGATGTCATGCTCATTTTTAGAGTATCAGTTTCCTCTCCAAAGGGTTTATAAACTTTCATGTGGATATGTGCTTTTATATATCTCTTAACTCCAATAGTTTTTTAAAAAAAAAGTTTGACGACGTTGTAAAGTTGACAAAAAAAATGTTAAAATTTTTTTTTTTTTTCTTTTTCCAATGTATGTCTAATTGACTAATTTTGATTTGAATTACAACTAATTAAATTTATATTCCTTTCATTCTTTCATTTTTTAATTTTTCAAATTTAAATTTAATTGCACTTATTATTATATATTACTGTTAGATATTATTTTCTATAAGTTTAAAATATTTTAATTTAACAAATTTTTTTTTTTTTTTTACATATTTATTTTTAAATTTTTAGTGTTTGAGACGAATTGTAGGATGTATAATGAATCTAATTACTAAAGGTAGATTTACTTTGAATTATTTTTATGTATTTATTGGTATTCGGTTCGACCTCAGTTGAATTCCCACGAACTTCAACGTCGGAATCATGCTCGATTGTGAATCAAAATCCTACATCTCCATTTTCAGATATCGATATTATCAAATCCGCAGGCTTTTCGTATAAATCCTATGATTATGCTCATGTTTAGTTTCCTTAATTAATAAAAAAGTTCATTTAAATTCTTCTAACACTATTGAGCAATATTATAGTATTATATTTATTTGTTAGTAGTTTTTATTTTTAATATTAGATATTCTTAATGATATAGTAAAAAATCTATTTTTTTTATAATAAAAAAAAAAAAAACCTATTTTTTTAAAAAATAAAAAATATAATTTAATGTCTAAAAATTTGAAATAATATTAAATACGAATACGTATTATAACGATTATGTTTTCGTATTGACACAGCCCTAAACTTTGATTCGTGAGTCTCAACATCGCTTTTCGCAACCATTTACGCCTTTTAGAACATTATTAAGAATGAATGAAAAAATGCAATAGTTTTTGTACTACTACAATTTAATCAATAGGAAAAAAATGAAACTAAAAAAACAAATGATGTGAAGATTTTCAATTTAAAATGCTAATAGTTTATATGGTAAGGTACATTGAACACAATGAAAAAAAAAAAAAAAAAAAAAAAAAAAAAAAAAAAAATGTTTTTCTATTATTTTATTATGTATACAAAAAGTTCATGATTAATACAATAATTTAAATATAATATAATATACGAACACAACCTTATACATTTTATTTAGAATTTAACACTATTCAATTTTTTTTTTTTTTTTTTTTGGGGGTGGGGGTGGGAGGCGGGGGGGGGGGTGGTGGGGTCGGGAGAGTAACTTATTTATCAATTACAATTATCAAAATAAATATAAAAAAAAAAATTATTTAATTAACCAAAAAATTATATATAAAAATAAGCACACGTGCATTGCCGTTTGCTTAAACCTAGTGTATTATATGATAATATATACCACCAAAACATATAAAAAAATTATTTTCCTAAAAATGTGAAATTTGGAAAGTTGAAAAATATTTCCGCGAATACAATTTTGACTATCAAACACTCAAATAAAAAAAAAATGTGAGGACATGGGCACGACTGACATTCATCTACAGCCATTACTACCACCTCGAAAGCCTCCCAAAAGATTGGTACCGAGGGGTGAAATTGAGGACATGGGCACGAGGACATTCAACTACATCCTCGAAATATTCATCGCTTATTTTTTTTTGCTCATTCATGGAATGTGGAGTAGAAGATGGATTACACCCACTGAACGGACAAATTTCTAACCGAAATCGATTTCGATTCTAAAGAATTGATCAAGTCGATTCGGATTCTTTCAAATTGTTGATTTCAAGAATATTTTATCCTGGAAATCTTTTTATTTCTTTAATTCTCAAGCCCAAATCGAGGTTTTTCCTAACTTGAAAATCGACCTGCCTCTTTTTGAATTCGACCCAAATCGACTTGAGATCAGTTTTTTCAAGTTGGGTGGCATTGGTCGAATAATATGCCAACCCTAATTACAAGAAGGTAAATTCCATAGCTAATTTATTTTATTATTATTATTATTTTTTTTTTTTAAGAACAAATTTAATAAACATTGATGAAACTTTATCTTAACCTTTGTTTGACAATTATACTTTTCGAACTCCTTTTTCTACACTCATTTTCAATTACACATTCACATAATAATATATTCTGAACATAAACTCAAAATCTTTTTCTATTTTTTAATCACACAATTTCCTAAAAATTACTTTTAAAAACATTTTTTTTTATTTTTTGAAAAGTACTATTGTCAAACGGAAGCTATTTCAGTTTTTCTTAATAAAAGTCAAAATAGCCATTTCGTCTATTGAGGTTTTTTTTTTTTTTTTTTTTTTAGTCCAACGTCACGAAGTATCACGCTATCCTTTAATTATGAGGGTCGTGCTTTAAAGGTAAAAACTCCATCGAGATTTTGTGAAGTAGTGCATGAATTATCGTTGAACCAAAGCCAGCTCTCCCGTATATATCTCACTCCAAATATATACACTTCTAATTGAACAAAATTAAAAAGGAAAAAACGTGTTACAATGTAAATTAGTCATTAAGAGCATCTACAAGAGACTTTTTAAATAAAAGATGCTCCATATTTTAAAGAATTAACATTTAAAATCATGCTCAAAAAGACTCTTTAAATTAATATTTTAATTTAGAGAGTCGGAGCCAAACTCACCCTCTATAATTAATTGCAGTCAAAGTGTTTCAATTTTCAATGTAGAAAAATAATAAAATAATATAAAAAAAGCTACTTAAAATAAAAGATAAAGAAAAATAATAAATATTTTTTTGAAGTAATAAAATTAAGTATTAAATATAAAGACTTTGTTAAAGTATTTCAAAATTTTAACTCTCTAAATTCATAGAAGCTCTACAAATGATAGAATATGTTCTTCAGAGAGTCTCTTGGAGACAATGTTCTAAAAAGCGTAAAACGTAATTAGGTGTGGAGGTCAAGTTTCAAGCTTTACAAGCCTAAGCGAAACTTAGACGTAAAAAAAATGTTTTTATTTTATTTTAATTTTTAATCATTGTAAAAAAATTCAATAATACATATCAAACATCTAAAATTATAAAATATTGTATTTACTTAATAATTCTTACATAAAGATAAATTTCAAAATCATAATTACATAACGTAGATAACTTGTAGTTTAAATTTTATCTAATCTAAGTTTTTATCGGATTCCAATTCATTTTTAAGTATTATCTTTTTTTCCGTTCTTCCGTCTTCTCAATTTTCTGAAGTCTGGAGTTTTTTTAAGTTTAAAGGGATAGTGGGCTATTGAGTCTGGATTATGGATTTTATTATTATTATTTTTTTGTTAAAAAGGAAAAAAATTGAACCTCCTTAAAATCTGGATTTGAGGCATGCTTAGACGAGCATTAAGCGATCAACGACAACGTTTACCGCTTAATTTCCACTTAGGCATGCCTAGGAACGCATAGATGAGCATTAAGCGGTCAACAACAACGTTGACCTCCGCTTAGGTTCAAGGCAAAACGTTTTCATTACGTTTCGCGTCTAGACGCACTTTTTAGACTACTACTTGGAGATGCTTTAATAACTTAATATTATAATAATCCATGGAAATGTCAGAAATCAGAATGATCATCCATTTTTAGCGTATTGTATTAATGCAAATGTGATATACTATAATCAGATAATATCCATACTTGGAACCACGTTCAATTGCCACGCCCTCTAAATTTCTTAATTCATGCGTTGATCATTCTCAAACAGCTATTTTTCAAGTGGACAGATGCAGCTATAATCTTGTAAGACAAGCACAAGAGCATATTTGGCACCGTTGATAAGATCGACACCATATTTTAACTTCTTTCTCAAAAAGAAACGAAGAAAACAAAGTGTCTGTTGACTTTCGAGTATTCAATTTCACCGAGGGGACAGACTTTACATTTGGAATTGCACAAAGAAGACTTTTCATCTAAGAGAAGTTTACGAAAAACTTTGGGAAGCTTCAGCGACTACTAACTTATTTGTCAAAAAATAAATAAAGTTTGCTATAAAGAATTAATTGGTCAGTTGGATAATTGAGAGACAAAACTCAGCCAAGTACTATCTAATCCTTCCTACCAAACAAATCATAATTACATAACCTTTCCTCAAAATCACCATCTCAAGTAAGGTTAATCTTCACTAGACTTTATGTGGCAATCTGCACGAGAAAGTGATGCACCCACCCCTAACATTTGCATGACATTTTAATACAGCCCACAGAAGTTAATCTAATATATTTTTAAGTGATATCACAAATGCCACAAAACAGTAACCTTTTAAAAACAAATTATCTCTAGAGTTACAATACTTAAAATACTCTTGAGGTCACTCCAAAAACTGGCAATATGAAGTACAAATTAAGAGAGTGCATTTTTCTTCTAGGACCAAGATTGAGATCCTCTAACAAAAATAAAATTGAAAAGAAAAACGAAATGCTCAAGGAATCCAGCTTGAGTACTCATATTGGTGGAATGGCTATGCTCAGAATATCGCCTGATCCTCCTAGAAATCTTCTGTCTGCTGATATCTTATAGGTGGCAACCTGACATCATATGAAATTTATGGTGGCTAAGCCATTCCATAGCACATTACAAAAATAATAAATAAATAAAATGGAATCTTCATCTAATAACTCCATAACAAAATGAGAAATGCTATTTCTATCCTTGGCACGTAAAAGAATCAAAACCACAAGGGAAAATCAATCTTGAAAAAATAAATCAAAGAATGACTTTCCATACACTTTTTTATCTCAGTGAGTAATATTCCGAGTACTAGAATCCAAAAAATGCTCTCAACAAATGCAAATGTTTCAGTAGGAGAAATGTTTGAAGAGGATTAGAAACTGGAAGGCCAAGGCAAATTCTTTTGGGATGATTTACAAGTTGTTAGAAATAAGTTGAAGTTGCCGTTTTGACTTATTTCTAGTGAGAGATTTTATCTGTTTAAATTATGAATCAGTCAGTTTTCAAAATGCTAGAGTTTGGCAACACCTTCACAACAGAAATAGAAAGCGCACTTCACATTCCATACTAGTGTAGGGATCAAAGCCTTTGGGCTAAGTTTGACGCACCGGATTAGGCTGTATAAGAAAAGTAGTAAAAAACTATAAAGGATAGTGATATGTAGATGGTAGTATGGTGGATAGCATTCTTTAATTTTTCATTCAAAAGATAATTGTTTGTACCATCAATTGTATAACAAAACACGGAGGTTAGAGGTGAGTTTAGGCTGGATAACGAAAATATAGTAAATGACATTCTTTTGAATAAAAATTAATGGATGCTATCCATATTAATACACTACAATACCATCTATCCAATAATATCTATTATAATTTTATACTATATTCTTTATAAGCTTAGTTCGGTGTACCAAATGTGGCCTTGAAGGATAAGATGCAAGGCAAAGGCTCCAAGGCATTGGGCTAAAGCTTTTCAGGTTAAAAAAAAAATAATAATAATAATAAATAAATAAATAAAACCTCTGAAAAAACAAAGATAGAAAACCTTAAATGGACAATCTATTGCTTGTGTAGAATTGATTTTTTTGGAGACTGTGCAGTTGAAAATGAGTGGAGAAAAGTGAATTTCGAAAAATCACTTCTGCACAAGCACTTGATAAAGAAGCCAATTATCAAAATACTACCCTTGCTTGTATACTACTTCAATTAAGAGAAGCAAGGAGAGAGGAGAAGAGAAAGGAAAAAAGAGAGATGAAGTTCTTTACTACATTAAAAAAGCAGCATCAAGGTTTGTGGTGGAAGAGAATCCCAACCCCTCCACCAAACAAATCCATTGAGCTTTCTTTTATTGTGGAAATTAGTAAAACTGCCTGTTTCCAAACGAGGGTATATGCATCAAAACTATGTCAATTTATACATGGCCAAATGTGAATCCAATTGATAAGCATAAAAATTATTCCAAAGCAACATAATTCACATCAATTCTAATCTCAACTAAAATAAAGAAGCAATGCAGGTAGAAGGCACACTTCTACATCACTATACCACACAGTCCTCAAAATCTTTGCAATACTAGTCACTGCCAATGTAAGGTCTCCAATATTACTCAACTATATAATTAAATTTTACCAAACGTTCTCTCTTCCCAGAGAACCATCCTTCTTTCGCCACTAGAATTTATTTCCAAAACTCTCAGCTCATTGTCAAAAAACTCTCCATTTTCCACAGTGAAGTGCAATTGACAACGAAACAAACATAGGATCACTTATATTTATTATCTGGATATACAGGGAAGATTAATATCCTATCTGACACAAAATAAATATTGCAGGATAAAAGTGCAACCAATACCATGGTCTCATCAGTGCCCTTCACATTCTCAGTATAACTCATCCTGAAAGATATCAACTTCCAAACTATTGATCCCTTATCCAAAGAAAAACAATAACCAGTCTTCTCATAATTATATTTGATGTCCCTAAATATTAGTTAAGATTCCAACTGCCCTTTGTCCCTCGCTAACCGTACTATCTGAGACATCAGAACAAAGAATGAACCATTGCAATACAGACACAAATCATCATCGTTTATCACTTCTTGATTCGTTAATTGTCCTCATTGAGCACGTAAAATCTGCCAAATAATATGTTTTGCTTAGATGGTTGCCTATTTAAAGAACCATAAAGCCCACAGGTCAGGTGTTGACAACTCAAATGCAAAATTTTCAGCATCCATAATTTAGTAAATGATACAGGCCAATACCAAAATCAATACCACACCCCCACAATAGAGTATCTGGTAATTCAGATTAAAATATTTCAAGAAATTAAATATCCATTCGAGTAAAATGCTCAAGTTCGGATATCTTTATGAGCTATACTTTGAACGAAGTCTTCTACATATTCAAACTGGTATAAACCTCTTACCTAAGTGAAGATAACATCTTCGATCTTTACTTCCACATTGCCATTACTGCCAGCTGGAAGGCCAGTATGCATGAATTCCATAGCCCGTCTTCCAATTATCCAGGAAAACTACCTGCTTGACTGCCAAGAACGATACCAACAGCACAATAATCATAGTCAATCTCTGCACAGTCCTGTTTTTAACCCTAACCAGCACATGAGTAACAAAAGCCAACAGAAGTCCTACGATTGTATATAAGAACCCGACTGCAAAACCCTCAGCTCCTAACTGCATCCCAGATCCCTGGTAAAAGAAAACCAGCTTCGACGGATCATTCCTGTCGAGCAAGAACATAGGCATTTTTCTAATTATATTAAACATCGCTCCTGACACACTAAAGAAGTACACAAAAATCGCCCCAGCCATCCAAATGTTCTTATCTTGCAAAACAGTGTTCCCAGCGATCAATTTCTTCAAGAAAAATGGTGTCCAAATCAAAATTGCAACTGTTATAAATGCGATCTGTTTCTTGGAAACAATGGGTGGGCGATGAACGGGCCCCACAGAAAGCCTACTCCTTGATTCGATAAACTCAGCCATCGATTCAGCCAATCTCGAGAAATCTGAGGCGTCCATTGGGATTGAATCTTTCATCAGATCAGTAGCTGAAGGTGGAATTAGGCGAATGTGGGGGAGGGAGTTGACACCGAAAAGGGCGAAAGTCGATTGGGATTCTTGAAATTCGATGTCAAAAAAGAAGAGAAGTGCTTTTTGGTCTGGATTGTTTGTGTAGAAAGAGGAAGAGACGAGGGAGAATTCGGATTTGAGGGTAGGAAGGGAGAGTTCAGCCTTGGAATGAAGCGATTGGGCGTCGAAGAAGAGGAGGAAGTGGAAGGGACGAGGGGTGGGGAGGGCGAGGATGCGGCGAAGGAGAGGATCGGTTAGGTGGATGACGCCGGTGGAGGATTGGAATTGGAGGGCGGAGAGTTCGGAGATGACGGAGTCTGACGAGAGGGATAAGGCAAGAGGTGTTAGGAGGTTGAAAATGAGGAGAAGGAGGGGGACGACGGAGGTGGCGGAGGCTGTGGCTAGGGTTGTGAAGATCGCCATTTGCGGTTGCGGAGTGACAGGGGGATGGGGTTTTTTTCTAGCAGCAAATGGTAGTGTGTGACGGAGACGAAGACTTTGTGTTGGTAGCTTAGCCAATGAGAGAGTGCCACTTCAGAATGGCGAAGAATTGGGCCATTAAACTATCGTTTTCTTTTATGGGAAAATTGCATTTTTTATAAAATAAATACTATTTAGCAACACATTGGTTTGACTTCATTTAGATGATCACATTCAGGGTGTGTGATAGATATTGATGACTAAAAAATGTAATTTAAATAGTAATACGATGGAAGATATATGGTTAAAAAGTAAAGAAAAATTATTGATGTGGTGTAAAATATTATTTTATAGAAGAATGTGGAGTTAAAAATAAGTTTTAAAATAATGTGTGTCAAACAGAGGTTTAATAGATCTATCATTTAATGTCATATAATTACCACCGAAATATATATGAGAATCGATAGAATGGAATTCCTTTTTTATAATTACTCGTTTTGATAACAAAATTTAAGTTATTTTTCCAAAAACAAATACTCATATATATATATATATATATATATATATATATATATATATATATATATATGAAGGAGTCAAAAGAATTAGACCATCATCATGAACAAATACAAAAATAAAAATTAGATAGATCAAAAAGGGATCTCAGAGAAAGCAGCTAGGGTGTGTTTGAGCCACATTATTTTGAAATAATGTATTCTAGAATAGTAAATTGATGGATAATGTGTGGTTGAAAAAGAAGTAAAAGTTATTGATGTGATGAAAAATATTATTTTATTGAAGAATGTGTGGTTGAAAATGAGTAGAAGAATGAAAATGAAAAAAATAATTTGTACCAAACTGGGGCCTAATATAGAAATTCAAAATAATGATTCCAAACTTGCAACCCAATGAAACAATGGAATTATTCTCTATCAAGAACATATTGCTATACAGGTTAAAATAGGGAAAATTCCAACACCAAATATCCAACAGGAAAAAAAAAAAAAAGTTGTATTTGATGGCTTTTCAAGAGATATATGGCGAATTATAAAACAATCAATCAGATACGAAGAAGAAAAACACATAACTGATGGCAAAACTAATGAAATAAACGAAGACATAGAAGAAACCTACATAGAGATGATGGAAAATAGTACAATAATTCAAAATAAGAAAAGATGTAGATGTAGCGAAAGGACCATTATTAAGCAATGACAAATAAATAGAACTCGAAGGACAATTATCAACAAAGAAAGCCAAAAGGAAAAGCGTGAAGATAAAGTTTTCAAAAAAATCTTTATTATTTTCATACACCTATAAAGTAATCTTTAATTGTAAATCACAAACTTGTAAAAATGTCCAAATTTGATTACTTTTTAAAAAAATAGACGTGATATACCAACGTCTATAAATACCAATACCACATACAATGAAAGACATGCCAAGACAAAGCATGCATATAATAATTGTACTTAAAAAACCTCCCTCAGTCTTTGAAAATTCAAAGACTTCAAGTTAAAATAAGTTCTTACATACTTCATTTTGTTTTATAATTCTCTTTTACTTCATTTATTTTGCGAGAAAGGCCTAAAATAGAAAATACCAGGTAAGCAATTAATTTATTCAGAAATAATATTATAATATTTTATTCTCTTTTCAAATATATTAATAACGCTCTTAGCCTCTTTATTTTGGATTTCGTGATCAAAAGATACAATAATCTTCTGAGGTAAGTTGGTTGTGTTTTGTCCCAATTAAGTGAGTTTGTTTAAGCCTTTTTAAATAAAATGATTTTTTTTTTATTTGTTACAGTGTTGAGCCTTTTTTTAGAAGTCAAGAAAAAAACTTAAAGAGTTAAAAAAATAATAATGAAGAAGAAATTAATTTGTTGAACGGTAAAGTACTCTAAGATCATTACAAAAATAATATTTCAAGTTTTTTAATATTTTATGCCGCTAGACAAATATACATCATCTATTTTGTTGTTCATTAGAACGTTTTAACGAATTTATTAATAATTGTTTAGAAAATCGAGAAATTAGTAGAATAGTTGTTATAGAAAATCATATATTATCCGCCTTAGATAAAAATAGAGGTGACTTTTCTCTACGGATCAAGAGGCAAATCACTAAGCATTCTATCTCTCACTATCAAAGCTTCTTGATAGAAGATCTTGAAAATTGTATGAAGCTAAAAATAATAGCAATATAATAAAAAGAAAAAACAAAGATTTTATCTTAGACAAAATTCTTAGCAAGCCCTCTAAATTGGTCTAAATTGGTATCTGAGCTCTTTCTTAGTCTAAATCATTTAGGCTCAGTTTGATATGCACTATTTTTCATGAAAAATGGAAAATATTTTCCGTTTTCTAACTTTTGTAGCGTTTGATAGGCAAAATTTTCTCGGAAAAATATTTTCTAAATTCTATACACAATGAAAAAAAAATCACTTTTATTTACAATTTTCATGCAAAACAAAATCAAATGAATGGTATTCGATATGATTATTTTTTTTTTCAATTTTTTATATTTTTTATATTTTGACAATTGGAATAAATTCTAGACCCAATTGTAAAAAAATATTATCACGTTAATGGACAATTCTCATAAAAAACGAAGTCAAATGGACTCCAAACTTTCAACATTTTCCATAAAAAATTATACCAATCAAACACAATTAATTATAATTTCCAGTAAAACAATTTCTATGAAAATCTTTTCCCTATAAAACATTTTCTTTTCACCCATTTTCCACATTGCAATCAAACGAACCCTTAGTTTATGAAAAGAATAGATTATTTAAATTTAGAACTTCTAGAAAATCTTAAAAGATAAGATAGTTTAAATATAGTTTCTTTAGTTTATAACCCTGATAAAAATTTTAAACATCTTTTATATTTTGAGAGTAGACAGTTAAATAGTATTTTAAATTTACTCGTAAATTTAGAAAGAAACAATTCAAATAAAAAGATAGAAACTTTATTAAAAAGTATAAATATAAATATAAAACCTTTAGAAATTAATTTAGAATATATTAAAAACAAAAACAGTGAAATATAAAAAAAGTAATTTTATAATATAAGTGAAATAGACATTGGTCACAACTTAGAAAAATTAGAAAATAGAATAAAAACATTAGGAAAAAGAAAAGTCAATAGATACTAGATAGTATTTAGATAATTTAATAAATAAACTAGAAAAATTAGATTTAGGAAAAGTCAAAGAATCTAGTAAATTTAAGAAGACAAAGTGGATTTATAATTGATAAAGGAAAGCAAATTGTAGCAAGTAGTAGTAAACTAGTAGGGAATCATTTACTAAGGACATTAAGTAGAAAAATGAAATCCAATACAAGATTAAAATTCTTAATAGATATAGAAAAACAGATAAAAGCTTTAGACATATATAAAAAGGGAAATATTTTTATCAAGTCCTTAATATATCAACTTTATACTGAAAGATATGTTTCTTATCACATGAAAATCAATTTATATCCCTAGATTTAATAGAAGAAAAATTTTATAAAGAAATTGTTAATAAAAAATTTCAACAAACTCATTTACGATTGATTATAATAGGAATATAAGGACTTCATAAAGAAAATTTAGGAGCCAAAGTATTAGTATGTTTATATGATAACAGATTCACAAACATAGAACAAGGACTATTGGGAAGCATAGAGTTAGACATGAATAACAAATGTGGAATAGTATTTTTACACTAGATTATTTAGTTAAGATAAAAAGTTTTTATAAAGACATTAAAATATGAATAAAAAGTAAAGGATGTCAAATGAAATGAGGTGATGACAATTTGTTAATTTGTACAAGATTTATAGGAAGATTTAGTGAAAACGGTACTATCAATTATAAATTAGAAAATAATCAAATAATTACTTTATTATGACAAAAAGCCAGAAGCCACCCCAGTAAAAAAAATCTCTTCAAAAACAAATGCAAGATTAGATGGAAATCTAGAAAACTTTTTAGAAAAAACATATATTGGTACCAAAAGATAATATTATTTACAAAACTAGTAATGAAACTCTAATTACTTGCTTTGTATCCATTTTCACCACATTTTTAGAAGGTTCCATTGGAATAGTTATTGAGCCCATATACAACCCTTTTTTTTACTCAACAACATGGAAATTCCTTGAAATGCCCTTCCTTAATCTTGAAATAAAAGTAAAACTAGGGTAGAAATGTAATTTTGCTTCAGATGGACTGGGATTATGAGGTTAACTAATTAAGTTTGACATTACGTGCAAAATTATACAATTAACAAGCAACAAGTCACTTTTAATTGTTTTTAGATGGTTAAACAAACAGTTTAGTTATCTTAAACTGAATTGCCACACTTTGTAATAAGAAAGCAATAAATAACACAAATAATGATGACGGAGAAATCCAACTTGATTAAAACTCCGGAACCAAGCCAGTTACCTTCACTATAGAAAATACGGATTTACAGTATGATGCTGCTAGCCAATTCCACTAGACTTCTCGATTTAATTCCTATAACCTCCGAGATCCCCTAAACTCATTAGCTCTCAATCTTCTGCAATTGTCTCTTCCAAGTGAAATTTCAAGAACTCCTCGTTCTTGTGCTTTTCCTGCGCTTGTAGTCCAACATATCTCAACCTCCAGCAACCTTTGAAGTTCAACTGAAAAAATACATTCCTAAGGATGTTTAGGAAGTATGTGTTTTGGATTCAATGGATTCGATGTTTTTCTCCCAATCTGTGGTTGTATCAATACATGCACAAGCTCTTGAATCTTCAAAAAATAATATTGAAGTGTTATAGATAAGAGGCACAATGAGAAACCACCCAAATTTCATGGATAGACTTGGATCTTTATAAGAGAGGGTAATTAGGTTGAATGGGACCCAAAAAAACACTTTAAACAGCAACTTAGGGTTTTTCGGATTAACCTGTCGCTCGAGCGATAAGTGGCGACATGCGAGCAACTCAGTGTCACTCGAGCGAGAGCTCGGAGACAAGCAAGCGACAATATTTTTGTTTTTATCGCTCGAGCGCCAATTGGGCGAGAAAGCGGAAATGCAACTCCGTGTTTTTCCTCTTTTCATGCTCGAACCCTAGACTTCATAACCCTACGTGTACAAATTACATCCTAGGTCATTAACTTTAACAACACGTTACAAATTAGTCATTTTGTCCACATAATCGCCAACACTAAAAACCTAACAAACTCTCCATTTGGCATTCCGTGACAAAACAATACAATAAGTCAAGGAAAAAAAAATAACCTAGACCACCCAAGTTTCATCAAACTGATGCCTCTTGCATTTCTTGTTAAAACTGTTTCCTGGAATTCACAACTCAAATACCAAGTGTAAAAGCACGTGATACATGAAATATAGCAATTAAACACATGATACCAAAACTAACTAGATTGAGATGTAACACTAAAGTTAAATCCAAACACCAACAAAAACATTAGCATCATAAAAATCTAATGTACCCTAACTTCATCAAACTGATATCTCTTGCATTCCTTGTTAAACATGTTTCTTGAAATTCATAACTCAAATACCCAATGTAAAAACTCGTGATACATGAAATATAGCAATTAAACACATGATACCAAAACTAACTAAATTGAGACGTAACACTAATGTTAAATCCAAATACCAACAAAAATGTTAGCATCACAAAATTATCAAAAACTCAACAAGCCAAACATTATGATATGGAATACAATGAAATCAATTAATCTACCTCTAAATCAAAATTCAAAAAACAAAAATTAAATTTTACTTCACTCTCCCCCCATTTTACTAATTCAACAATAAAAATGTTTTACATCTCTCTCCTCATTTTCGTCAAAAATGACGAAAGAATAAATATTTTTTTAACAATAACATATAATCACTCTCGTTAGCATGTATAAGTATAACTGGTGTAAAATAAACCTTTTCACATACTCGGTTCAAGTTAACATGTAGTAAATTGTATAAATGACACGTGTGTAAAATTTCACTAATAGTTTTGTAAGTAGGACTCCAAATCTTAATTTTGTGAGAAATGACATGCTAAACATTACTACTAATAAATGTATTCCCGTACTTATGAAAGTCAAACCATGTAAAGCACATTAGGAATTATAAAGAAAAACTCATTTTGTATGTATATTTTATTTTCTCCCACTGACTTTGAGCATATTTTATTTTTACATCTTTCAATATTTTAAGCTTGTTATTATTTTTCATATCTTAAGTGTAGATTTTTCTCTATTAAACGATTAAAATGACCCCTATAGTGAGTTTTAGGCCGATTAACCTAAGTCAATTGACTATAGGCACCAGATTATGAAAAACCCCGCATGCTTAATTGCTCGAGTCAAATAGGTTTCAAAAAAGAATATAAGACATTGAGCTTTTTATTACAAGATATAAACTTGAGGTTATGTCTAATAAATATGATTAATTCATGTTCAAAGTCACCTTACTGACATGTGACTGTCATCCCAAATCTAACATACACGGTAGAGTCCCATTAACATATCATAGTGTGTACAGTGCAAATGGTACATGAAAATACTTATACTAAATACTCCATAATAACCTAAGTCAGTAATGGAAACTATGTCACAGCTCATCGATTAAACATATACTTGATCACAATAAACAAATTCAAGTATATTACATATTATGTTGTAAAAATGATTTTCCGTATTTTTATATTTCAAATTTCCATTTTTTTTTCTTATATTTATTTTAAAGAATAAATGCACCAAGCACACAAAAAAAAATGTCAAACATACAAAAACAAATAAACAAAATATACATGAGTTTTCCACATAGAAAACAAATAAACAAATATGATGCATACATAAATCAATATATCATATAATGATAAAGCACGAGCATGCACAAAAAATACCTAATCAGTTGGATATGCAAATGTTCTTACCTTTAAGAGCACCGTGATCTATTTCAAATTTTCTCATAATACTTTTCTTCATCCAAATTTGCCTAGTGACAAGAATATTTTCGGTCATCTATGTCATTAACTTGGTAAATTTACTTACCTGATTAGTAAAGAAGTCAATCCAACCAACATAATCCTGATTCTTTCCAGTTTCTATTTTTGTTCAGGAAATGACGACACCTAGGCCTTATGTGTTCTAACTCACTGCAATAAAAATATGTAGGGATAAACTTAGGACTAAATGTATGTGATCACTGATACACTACAACAAAAATCATCATTTGCAACACATAAAAGACAACATTCGGTAGTTAAATGTTGCTAAAGGGGTCTATCGCAACATTTTAATACGTGAATGTTGTCATTACTTAAAAAAAATTGAGCTTTGGCAACATTTTTTAATTGAATGTTGCTAATATTGCCTTTTAGCAACGTTTTTTTAGTGTTGCAATTTTTTTTATTTTTCCTAACGTTTTTTAAACATTGTGGAAGACAGTTTTTTGCAACGTTTAAAAAACGCGAAATGCGTCTTCCGCAACATTTTTTAAAACGTTGCGAAAAGTGTTCAAATTAAATTATATATGTACTCAGGTGATAAAAATCGAAGGTAATTTGGGGCTTTTCTTCACCATGTTATCTTCTCTCCTTCCCTGTTATTTCTTCCACCCAAACCTTCTCTTACCTCTTCCAATAATGAAGGTAATTTGGGGCTTTTGTTAAATCAGGAATCGCAACCCGTGTCTGGGAACTGCTTGCTCCGGTTGGTCGCCGTGTCTCCATTGAAACCTTCGTCGTTGTACACATTTCGTCGAGCATCTGGAAGGATTGACAACTTGGTAGTTGATATGATTCCATCTATGTCGTCGAAGATCACAAAGCCCATTTGCCATAACCCATCGGCGGTGCACGTTGACAAAGTTCCCAAGAATGACATTGATTCTGGTAAATTTTTGTCCACTAATTTCCAGAAATTTTTAAATTTTATTTATTTATTCAATTTGATGCTTAGTAAAGTTGAAATGTACGGTAGAATTCTTAATTTTTCCTCGGCCTTTCTCAAGTTTTTGGGCGATGTAAATGCTTGTATTTGGGTTATTATTTATGAATGTACTGTAAAAAAAATATACTAAAGAACAATTCAAATGGTGGGTAGAATTCAATCAAAGCCTGGATGAAAGTTTGAGATGGGTGAGGTGAGTTTTCAACTATGTTGTCGTTTGATTTTTGTTTGAAGTCAAAAAAATGATTTGAGATTGTTGTTTGAAGTCAACTATGTTTCCATTGTCATATTATCTTTTTTCTTTATATATACTTGACCTTAATGTAATATCTGATCGACATTTTTTTCTTCTGCTTTTCCATTTTTCAATTTTCCATCAATTGAGGTATTCATCATTTATCAATGGTAGCATTACTACTATTTTTGCCCATTTCCTTCAAGTGTTAGTTTCAGCTGGTCCTCGTTGATTAATCTTTTCATGGTTGCTCATAAGAAATGCTAAACCTGGTAAAGATACAGCAAGCTCAACTTAAAGAAGTCCACAAAAGACTAAGGTAAGTCTCTAGAACTATTAGTCAATTATGTATTAAATTTAGTTCAACTCTTTGATTATGATAGGAGTTCTAGTATTCAGAGTTCCAACTATCTCTGCTATAAAAATAAAGCAAATGATTCAACCTTCTTAAATTACTGATTTGTCTTTCTTCAGTGAGTAATTGAACATCTCTATCGGATGGAAAGTTCACTAAGGGAATCACTCGAAAGAATTCACATTCAAAAGGTGATTTTTTGGTTCTTAGTTCAGAAAATAAAGAGGCTTTATGTAAGATTTTGGCTGTGATTCTTAATATGATTGTTTTGCATGGCATTATAAGCTACTGAGTTTAATTTTTGGAGAATTTTCACAGAGTTTGGAGGATAATAAATAATATTAATGTTTACCGGGTGAAGTTCACTACATACTGCCTGAACTAGTGTAGATGGAGGCCAAGGACTGATAATTTGAAACATATGTTCGTGTTACTTGTTTGAGTGTTTTTTTTGGATATTGTGTGACCTTTTCTAACATAAGTAACTGTCTAGACTTCGTTTCAGCTGGAGAACTTAGGGAATGACCACCAACCAGGTAAAGAAACAATCTTCTAGTGGAGAACTCTCTCTGTCTCTTTTCTATCTTATTGTATTTTAGGTTTTTGAATGTGGTGATCGAGAGATATTTAGGAGCAAGAGAGGAAGAAAAAGCAGGACAGAGAAATTGGAATGGAGAAATGTTGAGAGGAAAATCTGATTCAATAATTTACCCATAACAATCATCCAATACAAGAATCTTATCCATTTCTTTTGTTTAAATGGTTATTTATATCCTATGGAAGGTGAAGTCAAAAGTTAACTTCAAGCTGTATGAGTTTTTGATAAATGACTCATAAATTCTTAATTAATTTTTTATTTCTTGATTAGTGGAACAAATTACAGGTTAATGTTTGTGAGAATTCTACAAATTGCTTTTCTTTTTCAGTGCCAACAGAGCAAGAATTAACTAATTTTATGGCAAGCAAGGATTGGAAGAGTTGCTGGTAACAAAGATCTTTACTTGGGAACTTTCAGTAAGTAACTCATCTCAATTGGTTATTCTATTAGCTTGTTTGATAAGATGAACTGAATTAGACTAGAACCTGTACACACGAGGAAGCAGCTGAGGCTTACGACATTATAACCATTAAATTTCGCGGACTAAATGCTGCAACTAATTTTGAAATAAGCAGATATGATGTGAAAATCATACTGGGGAACATCACATTGTCAATTGGAGTTTGACAACCGAGTTACACTCGAGCTACTGGCTTGACCATTATGCAGACGAAAGTGATTCATTTCAAAATGTGAAGGAGGAGTATATTACTTCTACTTTTTTATATATGTTGTCTTAAGTGATGATGATGACGATACCGAAATAGCATGATGATGAAGGGCAAAGTGACGAAGATGAAGATGAAGTTGGTGACATATTACTAGTTTCTACTAATAGAGTACGGGTTTAAATACAAGTTGAAGTGACCGCATTTGGGGATGATATTTTATGTCTCTACTTCTTCCAATAATCTAGTTGGTGGAATGATGGATGAAACAATTGTATTGTTTATCTTACTCCTTTTTAGATAGGTTGTGTTGTATCACATTCGAATTTTGTATTGATTCAAAATTTTATAATGAAATTATCAATTTTTATGCAATTCAAAAATGTTACAAAATGTTATTTTTAATTTTGTTGGTCAATCACTCAATTACCATAAATGTAAAAAAAAAAAAAAAAAAATTCTACTGTAACGTTTGAAAAACGCTGCAAAAGGGTTTTTCGTAATGTTTAAAAAACGCTGCAAAAGAGTTTACTGCAACGTTTAAAAAACGCTGTAAAAAGTCTTCCCTTAACGACAATATCGACCTCCGTAACACTTGAAAAAACACTGCAAAATGTATTTTGCAGCGTTTTTTGGCCACTGCAAAAGCCCTTTTTTGGTGTAGTGATATATATTCCTAGGTTGGCAGGTCCTACACTATCTAGTAGGCTTTTGTCCTACATATCCCTTATTATTAGGTTCAGGTTAGGCATATGTTTAAACTGGTTAGTACCATGGACAAATGTGGTCTTGGACGTACTAAAACACTATGATTATTTTTATTGTATCCCGAACCTCCTTTATTACTAGTAGGCTTGCCCATTCCTAGGATGCTATTAGCTTCTTAGAACCAATAGAAAATGTAAGAAGTTGAGACTTGAAATACTCTAGATCGCTAAGAAGATTTTTAATCTGGATTTCTAAGGTTTCTTTTCAACAAGTCTTCTCAAGTTCACTATTGAGATTTCTAACTTGAGTATCTAAAGATTCATTCGTGGGTTTAAATTCACTCAAGGTCAAGATAGATTCCTGAATGCACGCTACGAGTCTCTCGTTTTCCAACTCAAGTTTCATAACTCTTGTACTTAGGGCTTTATTTGTCATTATAATTTTAATGCTCTCCTTATAGAATCATACGTCTTATGAATATCTCCATCACTATTAGAATCTTCTTTTGAATTCTCATACTACTTACGTTTTTAGCCTTCTCACTCCCTTTATCAGATTCATTCCTAATTCTAGCATTAAAGACAATATATTTTCCACTTTCCTCACGAGTGGATTTCTCACTCTAATTGTCCGAGTTAAGCTGGTTATCAGTGAGAGTAGCATTCATAGTCTTATTTGAATTTCTCCTACTGCTAGGGCACTCACTCCTAATGTGAACAAAACCTTGAAAATTGTGGCATCTCATAGATTTAGAACTATTCCTAGACTCACTTGGACCACTTCTACGCTTCTTTTGAGGTTTTTGTTTATTCCTAAACTTTTTTCGAATTTTTTTAGCAAAGTATGATAAGTCATTCTCATTAGGAAAATCTGAATTCGAGAACTCTATAGACTATTCCTCACAATTTTTAAGGCCAATGACTTATCGTTTGTGGGTTTAGCTAATGTCAACTCATAGTTTGGAGAGATCCAATCAACTCTTCAATATTAATTAAATATAAGTCTTTGCACTCCTCTATAGCCGTGACTTTAGGTCTAAACCTTTCAGGTAAGGATCTAAGGATTTTTCTTACAATTTTAGGCTTTGAGATTCTCCAACTTAGGTTGAAACTAGAATTCACTATGTCGTTTAAGCTTGCATAAAACTCATCAAAAGTTTCATTTTCTTTCATCCTAATATCTTCAAACCTAGTGGTCAGCATTTGCAATCTCGAGTTCTTAACAGTCTGAGCTCCTTCATGTGTGGTTTGAAGAATATTCCAAACTTCTTTGACTACCTCACATATAGACACTCTCCTAAACTCTTCCGGGGATACCGCCATAAATAAGGCATGTAAGGTTTCACTGTTCCAATTACATTCATCTAAGTTTACTCTAGTCTAATTAACAATAGGAGTGGGGATAACTTTATTATTAACCATAGAACTAGGGGCCGTTCAACCATTAACCACACTTAACCAAATTCACTCATCCATAAATTTTAGGGAAGTTCTCATTCTAACCTTCCAAGAAGCATAATTATTGCCATCAAAATATGGCAGGACGGATAATAAATTACTCATCTAGGAATCTAAGGCCATGATTCGAATTTAGACTCCGATACCAATTGAGATTACGAGATTAACTAACTAAGTTTGACCTTACGTGCTGAATTATACAATTAACAAGCAACAAGTCACTTTTAATTGTTTCTAGGTGGTTAAACAAACAGTCCAATTATCCTAAGTTGAATTACTGCATTTTGTAATAAGAAAACAATAAATAACACCAATATTGATGACGGAGAAACCCAACTTGGTAAAAATTTCAAGACCAAGTCAGTTATCTCTACTATAGAAAATACGAATTTACAATAAGATACTGCTTAGCTAACTCCACTAGACTTCTCTATCTAATTCATGTAACCTCCAAGATCCGCTGAACACACCAGCTCACGATTTTCTACAATTGTCTCTTCTAAGTAGAATTACAAGAACTCCCCGCTCTTGTGCTTTTTCTGCCTTTGTAGTCGAACCTCTTTCAACCTTCAGTAACATCTAAAGTTCAACTTAGAAAGTATTTTCCTAAGGGTGTTTAGGAAGTATGTGTTTTGGATTCAGCGAATTCGATGTTTTCCCTCAATCTGTGGTTGTATCAAGACATTAACAAGCTCCTGAATCTTCAAAGAATAATATGGAAGTGTTATAGAAAAGTGGCACAATGAACAACCACCCCAATTTCGTGCATATGCTTAGGTATTTATAGGATAGGGTAATTAGGTTGAATAGGACAGAAGAAAACACTTCAAAACAGCAAATTATAGTTTTTCGGATCGACCTGTCGCTCGAGCCATAAGATGGCAATGGACGAGCGACATATTATCACTCGAACGAGAGCTCGATGATAGGCGGGCGATAGTATTTCTATTTTTGTCGCTCGAGCGTCAACTAGACGAGAAGCTAACGAAAATGCAGCACCGCATTTCTCTTATTTTCATGCTCAAACCCTAGACCTCATAACCCAACTTGAACAAATTGCACCATAGGTCCTTAACTTTTACAACACATTACAAATTAGTCATTTTATCCACATAATCGCCAACACTGAAAACCTAACACGAACAATAAATTCAATTTGTATTGTATAA